>FXXK01002287.1:62049-76243 GCA_900184695.1 Betula pendula | reverse complement strand
AAGAAAATTAGAGGGAGTTGACATGTGGATTTCTAGAAATATCCTTAGGAAAAAAAAAAAAAGAACAAGACAAAAGAACAAGACATAGTCATAGAAAAGCAACAGAGAAAGGGAAAAAGAGAAGAGAAGAATAGAAAGGGAGAAAGGGTGCGGAAGTTGGGACCATTTGGTTGCATGTGGTGGTTTGTTTTTTAAGGTAATTTTCTTTTCTTTTTAGTTTTCTTGCCTATAATTTGTTGGATGATTTAAGTATTTTAGAATGAAATTTTGAATTAATTTTGGTGTTCTTGGCTATGGAGAAAGGATTTTTGAAATTTTTGAGATTTTGTTGAGTATTTGTTCAAAATTTTCTTGGGTTTTAAGAGATTGGAGTTGTGTGGTAAAGTTATGGGTTTTTATAGATTTTATTGCTATAATTGATTTTAGGTATTTGATTTTTTTTTAGAAATTTTGAGGTATATGAGTTGTGTTTATGGGCTTTGATGTGAGGATGGAAAATGAAGATGATGATGATGATGATATTTTTGTTCTGTATGAGAGGTCATCTACGAACGATTGGTTTTGCAAGTTCATGAGAACCAAATTATTATTATTATTGTGTTTTTTTTTTTTTTTTATCTCATATATGTTACTATCCTCTCTCTCTCTCTCTCTCTCTTTAATGGGTTATGATTGAATATGTAAGAATAAGGAAACCAAATTATACCATCAATTTTAAACTTGATTGTATATGTGAATGATTTTAATTACCTTTACCATTATTCTGTATTAATTCATCTTACTTTTTCTAACAACTCTCTTAACTTTACAATGATGTTCTTAATGCTACCCGATCCCAATAACTATATATTTCTACCAAAAAAAAAAATAAGAATTCAAATTTCTCCAATCGCGTTCGTTTGAACATGGCCTATTTTCACATAATTAATATCTGCCACTAATCAAAAGGAAAGTGTAGGTATATATTCTATCTCTAGATCTTCGTGAAGCTCTTGACAATTCATGAGCATGCATGAAGGTGTGAAATTAATTCAAAGGTGCTATATTGAATTGTGTGTTTCCTTTTTTTTTTTTTTTGCATGAAAAGAAAACTGGTTTTTTTGTTGCGTATTATGCTGTTTTTTATTTCTAAATTTTGTTTAGTTGTGGGACTTTATGAACATACCCATTTCTTTTGCAGAAGGAGAATAGTTGATTCCCCATCTGCTTTATGTACTGGGTTTGAAATTACCCCTTTTGTTTATTTGTCAGCACCGCTGATATCTGCCTTGGAAAAAGCAAGTGAGGAGAATAGCTGTGGGGTTAGTGTGGTCTGGGATTCTCGAACTCCTGCAAGGCCGCCTACTTTTGTTTGCTGTGAGAGCTTGTCAAAATAAACTTTTGGAATAACAATCCAAAAGGGTAGTGCCTAACCCTTATTGGTGGGGGGGGAGCTTTGAGCTACCAAAATTTAAAAGTTCTAATCATATGATCGACATTTTTTGTATACGAAATGTAATTAGAGTTTAGATTGCAAAGAAGAATCGCGTTTTATATGATCTTGCAAATCGGTGGATAATATGGATTCCTCGTACTCGCAGACTCGCAGAGAGGACAAGGTATGCTCTAACCTCTATTGAGCTTTTAGGTCTATAAATTATAATCTATTGACTATTCAATTTCAGTCTATTTTGTTTCTTGTTTCTCACTTCCTTCATTTATTAGTATACTTGCTTTTCTTTTTCTTTTTCTTTTTTCACTATAAAATTAATTATAAAATGTTAATTTATTTGTTATTAAATATAATAATTTTATTGTCATTCAAATTAACTTACCTAAATACCCTAATGTTACTATGTAAATTTATTTGTAGATGATAAAAAAGCCAACTACATTGTTGACTTTTTCAAAAGAAAAAATGCACAAAGTTCAGAATCTAGTGTTTGTGATACATCATCGCCCACCTCTGATATCCCAATTTCTGAAAATCCTTCTACAAAATTTCAAAAAGTTGATGTAAAAGAAATTGATATTAGCTCATTGGAGCGTGATTCTGAGTTGCGTCCTCAAATATGGAATTATGATGTTAATCAACGAGATGAAATTCGATGCGCCTACATTAAATTTGGTCCGTACCAAAAGATTTTTAAAGAATACAAGAAATCTGGACCAGTCAGTCATCTTCGTAGCTTTCAACCTTCATGGTTCAATCTATTTCCTTCATGGCTTGAATATTCACCGGAAAAAAAATGCGACATTTTGTCTGCCATGCTTTCTCTTTAATAAGCTATCTAGAAATCCTTCGAAGCATGCTTTTACTGTCGATGGATTCAATAATTGGAAGAAAGTTAGAAGTGGAAATGATTGTGCTTTTCTCAATCATATAGGAAAAGATCCTAATTCGATTAACAGAATTGCTGAGAAGTCATATGATGACTTGATGAATCAGTCTCAACACATACAAAAGGTTATTGATAATTTCACTTTTGAACAAATTGCAAACAATCGGTTGCGGTTAAAGGCCTCAATTGATGTTGTTCGGGTGCTTGCATTTCAAGGTGTTGCTTTTAGAGGTTGGGATGAAAGTATGTGCTCAATCAATCGTGGAAATTTTCTTGAAATATTAGATTTTGTGGTTTCATATAATGAAAAAGTTGCTGAAGCGATAGATAAAGCCCCCAAAAATGCCTCTTACACATCACCAAAGATACAAAAGAAATTTTACATGTTTTTTCAACTAAAGTGAAGAAGGAAATTTATGAAGAAATTGGTGATGAATCAATGAATAAGCAAATGGCTATAGTTTTAAGATTTGTCGACAAAGATGGCTTTGTGCGAGAACCTTTTTTTGGGCTTGTTCATGTCCCTAATACTGCAGCATTAATCCTAAAAAAAAGGGATATATTCTGTATTGTCTAATCATAAGCTAGACATTCAAAATATTCGAGGGCAGGGATACGACGGTGCAAGTAACATGCGAGGTGGGTGGAATGGGTTACAAGCTTTAGTTTCAAAATGATTGTCTCTATGCTTACTACATCCATTGTTTCGCACATCGGTTGTAATTGGCATTAGTGGCGGCATCAAAAAAAGTTATTCTCATTCATCAATTTTTTACTAAATTGACTTCTGTTATCAATATTATTGGTACCTCATGCAATCGTAGTGACGAATTGAGGGTTGCTTAAGCTGCCGAAATTGCTCACATGATTAAAATTAATGAGATTGAAAGTGGAAGTGGACTTAATCAAATTGGTACTTTAAAGCGGGCTGGAAATACTCGTTGGAGTTCACACTTGAGATTAGTTTCTAGCTTGATCAAAAATTTCAGTCCAACATGTGAAGTTCTTATTAAAATCATTGATAATGGAATTACTTTCTCCCAATGAGTAGAAGCAGATTCAGTTTATCAAAAAATGACTTCATTTGAATTTGTCTTCATTTTGCATCTCATGAAAGAAATTATGCTGATCACCGATTATCTATGTCGAGAATTACAATGCAAATTTCAAGACATTTTGAATGCCATGCATCTTGTTTCGTCTACTAAAGCGCTTATCCAAGAATATATAGATGGTAAATGGTATGTTTTGCTTACCAATGTGAAATTATTTTATGAGAAACGTAACATAGATGTCCCAGATATGAATGCTCGTTATATTGAAAGACGAGGTTGAGCTCGTCATCAACAAGTTAACTTGACAATTGAGCATCATTTTCGAGTGGATATTTTTTGTGCCGCAATAGATTCTCAATTGTAAGAATTAAATCGCCGATTTAGTGAGCATGCAGTGGAGTTACTTATTCTCAGTTCAGCTCTTGATCCTCGAATTGCACGTGAATCTTTTAGAAGCAGTGATATTTGTCAATTGGTAAACAAGTTTTATCCACAAGATTTTACCGATCTTGAAAAAAAACAATTGTAAATAGAATTTTAGCATTTTGAGCATAACATAGTTCAACATTCAGACTTCCAGAGCTTGTCAAATATTTCAGAATTGTGCCAATGGTTGGTAAGCACTAGAAGATCAATTGTCTACTAACTTGTTTATCGAGTTGTTGTACTTGTGTTTACTCTTCCCGTTTCAACCGCAACTATAGAGCGATCATTTTTAGCCATGAATATTGTCAAAACTAGTTTTCGTAACAAAATTGAAGATGAATTTTTGACTGATTCTTTGATGATGTATATCGAAAGAGAAATTGCAACGAAATTTAGTACAGATTGAATCATAGATAATTTTCAGGATCTAAGAGAACGTCGGGTTTCATTTTAATAGGTAATTGAATTGAAAATTGTAATATTTTGCTTCTATTTTCTTAACACTGAATGAATATGTATTGATTTAATCTTTAATCTTAATATATTTCTCATCTAGTATTCGGCCCCCCATTTTAATATATTTCTTATTTACACTTCGGCCCCCCTCGATAAAAATTCTTAGTTCCGTCCCTGCCTCTACCTATCACTTAAAGATTAAGTTCCCCACCGAGCACGGAGTAGGAACAGTGAGAGGGAATCAGTGAGAGACCCATCAATGCTACAACCTAAGCCTTAAAGAGCCTCGAGCTAGGGAAGCCCTCCCTAAGTTTTGAAGTAAGAAATGGGTGTATGGTGCAAAGGGGGGAACTTGCTAAAGAACTAATCGAAGTAGTGGTTGACAGTCCCGATCGTGTGGGGTTCCAAAAAAATAGACCAACTCATGGGAACTAGTTTTGCTCCTACTACTTTTCCTCACACACCCACTCCACATGAGCCATGCTCATTCTACTCTAGCCCTTCGCACCATGCGAGAGATTGTCTTACAATTGAACAATTTTTCGAAATAACTCATGAGCAAGTGAATGCAGCTTTCTCTAGATCGAGTAATGATTCTTACTCGAATTCGTACAACCTTGGTTGGAGAGACCATTATAATTTTTTTGAAAGTGTAGATTCTCAAATTATGTGAATTTAAGTTGTCTTTGCATCAAACAGCTTAGAAAATGCTAAATATTAAAAAAATGTGACATGTTTTTGATGTAGCCAATTTTTTATTTCAAAATGTTTTTTCTTCAATTTTGAACAAACACTTTTTCTTTAGTGAAGTAAAAGTAGTTTTTTGCTCCAAACTTTTCTACGACATAAATTACAAGAACCTGATAAAAATATAGTTAATTATTATTAGTAACATATCACTTTTGTAATAGATAGTATTTTTCATGTCGTTTGATGCAAAAAAAAGGCTAACTTCCCGTAATTTAAGATTCAACACTTTCAAAAAAAAAAAATTAAAAAGATACCTTATCTACTTACCTATGTCTTACAAACTCAATGATTAATTTCATGTTCCTAACAACTTTTCCAAAAGTATTCCGAACCTGATGGTAAACTTACGTTCAGTGCACCTAGTGTGACTAGAGTTTGGTTATGTAGCAGAAAGTAATTAATCTTATATTATAATATTAGTGTACCTTACAAACTGGCTGGTTTGCCCGAGAGGTTAAGGGGGAAGACTTAAGATCTTCTGCACATAAGTGCGCATGGGTTCGAACCCCATAGCCAGCATAATTATTTAAGTCTTTTACAAAACTTTTATTAATTGTTTTTTGAAAATGTTTCCAAGAAGTATTCTGTATTCTATTTAAAAATTGCTTAAATATGCCCCAAACAACTCAAAAATCGTAGAGATAAAAAAATAATAATAAAAGTTTCTATGAATAAATTATATTCTTTTCTTCAAAACCACTGAAATGGCTTTTATGATTTCAACCATGATATAATATATATATATAACAAAGAAAGCATTGTTTTTAAATAGCCTTGTGGGGGTAGTGACATAATGGTATTGTACCTCTTAAATTAAGTCTCCAGTCTGTTTCAAATTGTGTTAAATAACTTAAAAAAATACTTTTAGTATATAAAGAAAATGTGTCAAACAAAAATTAGTATGTTTGATAAAAAATATTCAAAAAATATTTCCTTAACTTTTTATTTTAAAAATGACAAAAGCGTACTTCAAAAAACAAAAAAAGGCTTAAAAATAAAGTTTTTTTGCAACGCAATCCTAAAACATGCTCAAGTCACAATGATTGACAATATGTCAGTATCAATTTTCTATGTTTAATATTATTTTTTGGGAAAGTCGTAACCAATCCGGTTTGTCAAAATCCAAACGGTTAAAATAAACTACTTTATTAATCAATATACAGACACATTACTCTAATATAAGAATTTAATAGAAATAATTATTTATCTCCCTAAGTTGTGCCATAATTACAGTTAACCTCTATAAACCACTAACAGAGTTTTCTTAAAACTCATTTCATTATCTAAATTAGGAGTGTACAATCGATTGTGGTTATGGATAATAACTGCAACCAGGATCTCTAATTGTTCCCTTTTTAACAACCGCAATCGGAACCCCAGTTATAGTTGCTAATAATCGATTTTAATACCGGTTACTAACTAGTCACCGGTTTTGACATTTTAGGTTCTTTTTTAATTTTTTTTATATCTTTTTAGGCTATTTTAAACTCACTTTCAATTCTTTTTAGAGCTATTTTATAGTTCCATAAAATAAAATATTAAAAATGACATAAAAATAACACATGAACTTAATAGAAAAAAATAAAAAATAAAAAATTACATAGAAAAAATAACATTACAAATCCCACAACATTAGAAATCTCTTATATGCATAAAAATAACAACATTACAAATACCTTAGGGTTTAGGCGTTTATTAATTTATATATATATATTATATATATATAAACTGGTTACCCGGTTGTGGTTATTTTTAATTTATTCGATTATTCGGTTATAAGCGGTTAATAACCGTCTCGTTTGTACATTTCTAAGAAAGACTCCATTTTCCATGCTTGGAAGACCAGGACCAAGTTATTAATTAAAATTGAAGCCAACCTGTAGAAGAACACTAGTCATGATGAGCATAGAAAAAAAGCCTAGACTACTAGGGTTTTACTAAGGAAAAATCGAGGGCATTGAAATGAGAGGGGATCTTCTAGGAGATTTAGTCATTGTGATACTCCATGTAGACAAGGTAATAGGGTAACGCCACAAGTATCTTCCCTAGATAAGGTAGATTTCATTAGAGCAAAAATCATGTTTCATGGAGTCTAAGAAGTGCTACAATTGTAGAAAGATTAAAACACTTTTCTAGTAACTGTCATTCTAACGATAACTACTGTTGGAGATTCTATGATGACTTATTTGTTTGTAAGTCAATACTTATTAAGGGTAGGGGCCGGTTACCTCACCTATTAACCTGAAACTCATAATTTTGGTGTTATTTTAAAGATGGATTGGATAGTAATCTATCATGCCACGTGGATTTTTTTTTTCTTGAAAAAAGAAAAAGAAAAAGGTGTCTTCACAGCTCCTAGTAGCCAGACTTGAAATTTATGGGCTCTCCTATAGGCTCCTTGCCTCAAATGGTTTCAACCCTCTAAGCTAACCATTTAATTTGGAAATATATAAAGGTTTTTTTGGTATATATAGTAGACATGCAAAAAAATGAACTGAAGTTAAAAGATATCATTTTTTTATAGGGAAAAAGCTTACATGAAGTTAGAATATATCCTTAGTGTGAGGAAATTTTATGTATTGTATAAAGGATTTACTCAGTTTTCCCTCGAGTCCAAGATTGAATTATCCTCAATTTCATGTGATTAGAATTATGTTTATTATCATTATGATACACGCTTAAATACTATGCTTTTATTGTACTAGCTAGCTAGCTGTTGTAATTTTTAGGCAAATGTACATTGGCCCTTACTTCTTGAAAATTTTTTAGAGTATTATGTACGAAAAGAATATAATTAATTTTTGGGTAAAATTCAATAGCTAAATTTTGTATGGATAAAATTTAAGGAATCTATGATGTTTATATCATATATCAAGTTTTTTCAATAGTAAAGCATACATATTTTTAAATGATAAACATAGGTTTCAATATATAAGATCTAAACATGCATAAGAAAATTTTAAATTGTCTCAATCACCCCACACATAGTCGAATAACATAAGCAACTCTAAAATAGCACAAGATTAGGGTCGATCATGCCCACAACCATAAACCAAACATAAAATCAAATGAAAGTATCTTTACAAAATAAAATGAGCAATAAGACTAGAAATTGTTATCCATCCAACCATCCAAAATCCCGCGCACCAAGATTTAATATCATCTTACTCTCCCTAAAACCACTAATACAAATTCAACAAGTGAGACATGCTTGTAAATAAATTATACAACAGAAGGAGAAAATTTAGGGGAAAGTCATAATGTGGTGGAGAATTAAAATAAAAATAAAAAATTGATTTTGAACCTTCTATGCCATCCTAAAAATGTATAAAAATGTTTATTGTTATTTTACATTGTATGAGAAAATTTAGGAAAAATTACATATAACCCCCATCAAACTACCACTCATTGTTAGTATCCCCCCTAAACTACCAAAAATTTTTAATGTCCCCTAATGACAAAAATGCCCTTACTATTTTTTTTTTAAAAAAAAAAAAAATTGTGATTTGTTGGTCTTCACCACAACATGAATTTGAGCCCAGGTCCTCCCTCTTTGGCTACCGAAAAAGGATCAACTCTGGCTAAAATTGAGGACATGGGTCTCAAACCAATAAACACTTCTACTAAGAAAAAAGACTTACAAAAGGTGGGTTGGTAGGTGTTATATCTCTTTGTGCTTGCACATACCGGAAGGTCGTTGGAATTTAGTACCATCTTAAGTTGCTTGAGTATATTCTCATTGTGTAAGTTTATGTGATTGGTTTCTCAAAATTTCTTTCATGCAGCTACTTCTTTAGAGGATGTAGTTATGTGTGTGAATTCTTTTCTATTTTTTTTTTTTTAAAAAAAAATCTCAATTATATTATAAATGTTTAATTACAATCAAGAAAAGCAACTCTTGTATGGAATGATGTCTTCAAAGAAAATTTATGGCTTATGTACAACTTTTTTGATTGAAATGTTTGGAGAACTCAAATTTTCTTTTCGATTCCTTACGAGACCCTAGGCAATTCACCATTTTTCTTTTTATCTTTATTTTCTTTTTGAATTTATAGGAGTATTTTTGTCTTTTTGAGGGACAAAATGGATATATTGACAATTTTAATAGTTTGGGGGTATTAACAATGGGATGATAGTTTGAGGATGATATGTATACTTTTCTTGAAAATTTATGTGCATGTATTGTAGAACAATATCTTCTTCATAATTGTGTGAATTCATGTCCATTTAAAGAGAGTTAGAGAAGTGCTTACATACCTTTTACCATCCTTAGAATTCATCGATTCTAGATATAGACATTTAAAGCATTTTGATGTGTGTTTCATAGCAGTCTAATAAACACGGTGCAGTACGGATGCCTTCAAGTTTCAATTCTTCGAAACAATAATATGTGCAGATTCCCATTATATGGAAAACTTTGATTTTAGGAACTTTAAGATGTATTACATTTTTATAAAGGCACTCAAGAAGATAGAAAGTAATACACTCCTCCAATTCACTTTTTTTAGGTATTTTTTCACATTTTTCAAGTGTGCATTCAAGGCAGTAATGATTATAACTTTCAAAATCGAAGGCATGAAAGTTGGTAGGAAGTGAAGGGATATTAGATTAGATGCTGATCACGGAGATTTAAAACAATCTGTTGATAAGGTTATGCAACAAGCAAATCATAAAGAGGATTTAACGCAACAAACAGATAAGGATAAGTAAGAGTCAAAGCTCAACAGCAATACAACTCGGTCAAAACAAAATCCACATCTATCTTAGATTCAATTGTATATTTGAAACACATTTGTAATTATCTTGTAAACTGATAAGTTACAACTTTATTATAAATATAATGATTTGCCGTACAGTTTAAGTAGGCAGAATACACAGAAAACATACTTATCTTTTATGGTATCAGAGCCCAAATTCGACTAAAGTCGTTGATCCATCATGTCTACTTCATCTACTCCATCCACTACCCAAACACTATCGTCTTCATCCATCACACCTATCACACCTCTACCAAGCTTTAACCACCATGTTAACCTGAAACTCATCCGAGACAACTATATTTACTAGGAACTTCAGCTTATTCCCTACCTTGAAGGCCAAGATCTTCTTGGCTTTGTTGATGGCTCCAACCCCTGCCCACCAAAATTGATAACCAATGCAATTGGCTTTATGGTTCCAAACCCTGAGCGTCGGTCTTGGTATCAACAAGACAAGATGATTTTTTCAGCAATTGTCTCCTCCATTTCAGAAAGTCTACTGGGCCATGTCGTTTGGATCACCTCCTCACGAGAAATATGGGAAACGCTTAAAACATTATTCTCTTCTCAATCCAAGGCATGTATCATCACAACCAGATATGAGTCGGCAACCTTAAAGAAAGGTTCATCCACCATTGCAGACTACTTTCAGAAGGCTCAAGGGCTTGCTCACCTTCTTGCTTCAATCGGCCAACAAATTCAGGAAACTGAATTAGTTTCATATATTCTTGCTGGCTTAAGCGTTGATTACGATCCGCTTATCACTTCAATAACCACAAGAGTTGATCCCATATCTATCAATGACCTCTATGGTCATCTTTTATCTCATGAATTATGACTGGAACACCATCAGTCTGCTATTAATTTAAGTATCTCCATTGCTAATATTGCTCAACGTAATACACCTGCTCTAGCAAGAAATGGTCGCGACAATTACTATCCTCCTAGAGGTCGCAGCCCAGGCCGTGGTGGCAGAGGAAGGGGACATGGCAGAGGAATCCCTTCAGCCTTTCAGAACTCCAATCCTAATACCAACAGTGGTCCTCCTCGTATCATATGTCAAGTATGCCAAAGCCCGGGTCACAATGTAGCAACATGCTGGCACCGCTTTGATCACACCTACCAATGTGATCCCCCACCACTTCAATCCTTCTTGACTACTCCACATCAGAGTCAAGATTACCAATGGTATCCTGACACTAGCTCGACGAACCATTTGACAAATGACTTGTCAAACCTCTCCAGGCTGATGAATACAATGGCAATGAACAAATCAGTGTGGGTAACGGCCAAGGTTTGAAAATTTCCCATATTGGTTGTACTAAATTATCTTCTCCTTCCCGAAATTTTTTACTTTCGTATTTGCTACATGTCCCTGATATTCAAAAGAACTTATTATCTATCAATCAATTTACTAAAGATAATAGTGTGTTCATTGAATTTCATCCAAATTTTTTCTATGTCAAGGACATCAAAACCCGAACAATGCTGCTTCAAGGCCCAAGTAGGGGGGGCTCTATCCTTGGCCATCCAGTCACCCCACTTCGACTAATCTTGCTGCCTTTGTTAGTGAGAAAGTTTATGTGGACCAGTGGCACTACCGCTTGGGTCATCTCGCTCTACAAGTCGTTCGTCGTGTTATTGCTTCCCATAAATTGCCCACTGTCCAAATAAAAGCTTCCTTTGTTTGTTCTCCATGTCAAATTGGCAAGAGTCATCCTTTGCATTTTCCTTTGTCATTGTCAAGGTCATCTCGACCTTTAGAACTTTTAGTTTTGGATGTATGGGGTCCTGCCCCTCTAGATTCTCTAAATAATAATCGATTTTACCTATGTATTGTTGATGATTTCAGCAAATACAATTGGGTATTTCCTTGAACTCATAAATCTGATGTGTCTTCTATCTTTTTACGATTTAAATGCTTAGTAGAAAATTATTTGAATTTTAAAATTGTCTCGGTCCAAAGCGACAATGGAGGGGAATTTCATCCCCTCCAAACCAAGCTTCCGCCTATGGGCATCTCTTATCGCTTAAGCTGCCCTCATACCCATCATCAAATGGGTTCTGTCGAACAAAAACACAGGCACCTCGTAAAAACAGGATTGTCACTACTAGCTCATGCTTCGACTCCCCTATCACTTTGGGATGAAGCCTTTACCACTTCATGTTATTTAATTAATCGTTTGCCATTAAAAGTAATAACTCAAAAATCACCCTATGAACTGTTATTCAAAAACAATCCAGACTAGACTTTCTTAAAAGTATTTGGGCGTGAATGCTAGCCTTAAGGCCTTACAATACTCACAAAATGGCATTTCGATCAAAATCTTGTGTTTTTATTGGTTATAGTAAAAATCATTATGGCTACAAATGTCTTGATATACATTCTGGAAAAATATTTGTTGCCTGACATGTAATATTCAATGAAGAATCTTTTCCATTTGTTCATTCTTCATCTACTCAAAATCCTCCAGTAGTGTCAAATTCTCATGTAAGTCTTCCTCTTCCTCTATGCAAACCTCAAAATGCACATGTTCAATACACATCTGCCGTGGCTCCAATCACCAATATTTTAAATCAAACTCAGCCAACCAAAAACTCTAAACATGAAGAAAATGGCCACCAAGTATTACATAACACTTCTCCCAATCCTTTACCTGTTACCAATACTGGATGCTCATTGCCATTACATACTTCACGCCCTCGAATGGTCACAAGGTCTCAAAACAAAATTTACAAACCGAAAAAATTTGCTGATGGCACAATCCAACATCCTGGATCCACAGCTCTTACGGTCTCTTTGTCATCTCATGAGGTTGAACCCACATGTTTTACCGCAGCAGTTAAGCATGTTGCCCAAAGAAATGCCATGAATGAAGAGTTTGATGCACTCCTAAAAAATGGTACTTGGACCTTGATTTCTCCACAATCCTCCATGAATATTGTGGGTTCTAAATGGGTGTTTCGCATTAAAAGAAAAGCTGATGAAAGCATTGAACGGTATAAAGCCTACTTGGTTGCCAAAGGGTTTCATCAACAACCGGGCATTGACTATGCTGAAATTTATAGCCCAGTTGTCAAACCAATCACTATTCGAATTGTGCTTGCAATTGCAGTGTCTACTGGTTGGAATATACATCAGATTGATGTCAACAATGCATTTCTTCATGGTGTTATTCACGAGGACGTCTACATGACTCAAACTCCCAGTTTTGAACATCCCCAATTTCCCAAGGCTGTCTGCAAATTACAGAAGGCACTATATGGTCTCAAGCAAGCCCCTCATGCCTGGTTTTCTAGATTGAGCACGCGCTTATTGGAATTGGATTTCCATGGGTCCAAAGCTGACTCATCCCTCTTTATATATCGCAACAAGGATATGGTCATTTATGTCTTGATATATGTTGATGATATTATCATAACTAGTTCAAATGCAGATGCAATTTCATCTCTTATCAACAATCTCAAGTCAGATTTTGCAATCAAGAATCTTGGACCATTAAATTTCTTTTTGGGCATTAAGGTTACATGGGACAGTGTGAGACTTCATCTTTCTCAACAAAGGTACATTAGTGATATCTTAAAATGCACAAACATGTCTCAAGCAAAAGAAATCAGCTCCCCAATGTCATCATCACTACCCCTCAGCAAATTCATGGGGACCACCATCTCAGATCCAACACAATATCGCAGCATAGTAGGCTCACTCCAATATTTGTCCTTAACAAGGCTTGATATTGCCTTCGCAGTGAATAAGGTCTCCCAGTTTATGCAAGATCCCCGTGATACTCACTGGACAACCATGAAGAGAATATTACGATACTTGAAGAATACTTATGATCACAATCTTAGTTTTTACAAGTCATCATCATCCCAATTATTAGCTTTTTCTTACTCGAATTGGGCTGGATGCCCCGATGACCGACGCTCAACATCTGGCTATTGTATCTTTCTTGGCAAAAATCTCCTTGTGTCGAGCTCCAAAAAGCAGCCAACAGTCTCTCGTTTCAGCACAGAGTCCGAATACAAAGCCTTAGCCAATGCAATAGCCGATCTAATGTGGCTGCAATCACTCTTAGGAGAACTTGGTGTTCCAATCTCTCGCACACCTGTCTTACACTGTGATAATATTGGCGCAACCTATCTCACGTCAAATCCAATATACCATGCTGGCACGAAGTATATTGAGATCGATTATCACTTTGTTAGAGACTAAGTTGTGAAGAAAGCACTGGATGTTCGATTTTTATCTAGCAAGGATCAACTTACAGATATACTTATTAAGCCCCTTGTGTAACACTCCTGTCCCATATTGGAAAAATGAGAAATAGCCCACATAGAGTGAGTGGTTTATAAAGAAAGTCATGAGTGCTAAGTCTCACATTGCCTAGTTACTAGGTGAAATTGGGCTTTATAAGTGATTATAGGG
>FXXK01002287.1:38076-61803 GCA_900184695.1 Betula pendula | reverse complement strand
CCAACCTCAACATGAGGCAACCCACGTCAAGTTTGAGGGGGCGTATTAGATCAAATGCTGATCACGAAGATTTGAAACAACCTGTTGATAAGGTTATGCAACAAGCAAATCATAAAGAGGATTTAACGCAACAAACAGATAAGGATAAGCAAGAGTCAAAGCTTAACAACAATACAACTCAATAAAAATAGAATCCACATCTATCTTAGATTCAATTGTATATTTGAAACACATTTGTAGTTATCTTGTAAACTGATAAGTTACAACTTTATTATAAATATAATGATCTGTCGTACAGTTGAAGTAGGCAGAATACACAGAAAACATACTTATCTTTTAAGGGGGATCGGGAAAGGAAGGGATAGGGTCATTGCCATACACTTCGATTATTATGAGTATAATCAAGTCCAACATTACCAACGTAAGTTTTTTGATACATTTCCTAGCCATCAGATTTCAAATCTTACTTTAGAAATGCTCTTATTTGAGCCTTAAATAGAAAAATTATTTACTGAAATTAAATACTTTAATCCTTATCGCAATTGAATAGCATAAATAGTTGGTATGTTTATTTTTTCTTACAAGACCTAATCAGAAATTAATTATTTAAGCAATGTAGCTTTTGGAAATATGATAATATTTAAGTTAAATAACTTTTTGTTTAAGTAATGTTTTTGGTTAGGAACACAAAGTTGTACAAGAGTTTTTTTCTCAATTAATATGCAACTCCTTGAAAAAGTCAACTATACTGAAAAGGTAATGTAAAAGGATAAGTGAAGAGGTATCATCCAATATTTAAAACATATCAAATCATAACTTTCATTTAAACAATATTTTAAAAGAAATTATTGGTTTAAAATAAGTTATAATCATGCAATATTGGAGTCTATATAGTGTAAATTAGGGGTGTATAATCGGTTGCGGTTGCAATTATTGGGCAATAACAGCAACTGTAACTGGAGTTCCCGGTTGTTCGATTTTTAATAATCGCAACCGCAACTAGGGTCTCGGAAATAACCGGTAACCAGTTTTGATGTTATGGGTTACAAAAAAAATTATTTTTAATCACTTCTTATCGGTCTGCGTGAGCTAACATGAGTCAAATGTCAAAATCGTAATACTAGATTTTATTTCATCCCATTAGTCAGCCTAAACCAACTTGAAAAGTTATGCTCATAAAGACCCAAACAACCTTTTTACAGAAGTAGGGGGTAGGAAAAGCTTTGTTCATATTTGTTATGGGACAAGAAGGTATTCATATTCTATTATTTTTTTCTTTTTTCTCTCATTTCTTTCTTTTCTTCTCTTCCCTCTCTCTCGCAAGACATAGGGAGCTCATGCTCCCTGCAGCTGGGAGCTCATCAGGGAGCATGAGCTCCCTGCTGCAGGGAGTTGCTACATCTTCATGAGGGGGCTTTCCCTTATGAAGATGTCTTGAGAAAATTATATATATAATTAGTTTTTCAATTATTATTTTATATATTAATTAATAATTATATATATAAAAAACTCGGTTACCGGTTATCCGATTAATAACCGGTTTTCCAAAATCAATAATTGCAACCGCAACCGGCCTACTCAGTTATCCAGTTGCAGTTATTTCCAATTTTTCGGTTTTTCGATTTGTCGGGTTATAAGCGGTTAATAACCGCACTGCTTGTACACTGCTAATCTAAATATAGGAAAAATTCTTAGAAAACCCCATGAAACAAATTCATTTGATGTTTCCCTAAACTAAGGAAACCAGTGTTACCCTAAATCTATGGTAACACTTTTGCTTCCTTTAAGGGGAATGTATTGTGAAGTTTATTTGAATAAGGAAGTAAAAAGTAGTTTGATTTTCTAATTTTTTTAAAAAAATAAAAACTCTAAGAAAAACTGTTGTTAGTGCTGCCATGCTTTGTCAAAGATCCATTGTTGTTAAATAGCCTAATAAGGTTATGTGTTAAGTCCCACTTATTAAGTGAGAGTTTAAGCCCACAAGTACAAAAATATATTAGAATATAAACTAAATGATTAAGCGGTAATTTATCATCGTCCTATTGCGATTGCGATGTTAGTGGGATCGATATAGGATTCTTCTAAAGTTTCACATTTAAAACAAATTACATTTATAGTATTATCATAATCCACTGCTGGCCATCAATGTTTGCTTGTTGCATCTTTTCATTATAATGAACTTGAACTTCTAACATAACATATTGTTCCTTCAATTTTAATTTATTGATAAATTTAGTCATTTAATCAATAATTTAATATTTTCACTCATATGTGATTTTAATAGGTGATTCCCAATATGTAGAATATTTAATTAAAATGGGTGGTGAATTATAGAATGAGAGTTCAAACTCAAGAGTTAAATCATCACTTATCTCAAAAGCTTATGCTTATAAAAAACGATAAATTTAATCATTTAATCAATATTTTAACAAATTATACATTTTCTTTTTGACTATATCCACAAAGAGTAAAATTTAAATTTGAATCATTGTTCACAAGAAAAAGAATGACATCTCTTTTTTTCAACAATCTGAAACAATCTGAAAGAAAGAAGCTCAAGAAAAAACGTATTTTCATCTTTTGTTGGAGAGAACGAACAAGTTGTGCTAAAAATTGGGGACAAAGGTGCCAACATATCCAACCCCAACAACGAAGAAGGCAATGGATTGGAGAAAGAGGAAAATGAAGAAGCGGTTCTTTCCAAAGCTAAGGTCATAGCAACCGCAGAAGAAGAGATAGGCCCCGACCGCAAGCTCTAGCAAATGGAGTCTGTTCATGTGCAATCAAGAAACAAAAAAGCCATATCCTCAATTTTTCATACAAGATACAATACATCAAATGCTGCAGATCATTGTTCTAGGTATGAATCTTTTAACGATCAAGAGAAAACGCTAATCATATCTATGCTATCACTCTAAAAGAACTAGTTAAGTTACAATTGAAACTCCTTATAATCACTTATAAAGCTCAGTCTTACTTAATAACAATCTTGTTACGATTTCCTTGATTTGGGGAATAAAAATCTTTACCTACGTGTTAGTCATAGGTCTATTTATTTGGGTTGTCTTTATTTCCTTGTTTTCTACATAAGGGTTATAGGTTTAGTCTTATATTCCCTTATTGCTCTTATTTCCATAGTAATCTTTCTTTATGTACAAGCAAGAGTCTTAGGGTTTGTTTGGATATGCGATTTTAAAATGTGATTTTTAAAACACAGTTATGAATTTGGCAAAATCGTGGTTTAACCTTTAAAATCGCAATTTAACTTTTAAAACTCTATTTTTTAAAAAAGACACCCATTTATCTGTATTTTCAAATCTCAATTTTTTTAAAACGCAATCCCAAACAATCTATTTTTTGCAATTTGGTTTAAAATCGCAATCTCAAACGCACACTTAGTCTACATAGTCTTGTAATCTATATTTAAGAACAATTTGGAATGAAATTTGCAGAAAATAATTAATCAAAATCAACCTTGTGTTGTGAGGTCCAGACTCCCTGTAAGAATCTAAATTATCCCGTTACGAACTTAGATTCGTAATAGATCCACCAACTCTACGTAGGCTACTAATCTCCCTAATGTGGGGCTGAGGTATTACATGATATGTATTTTTCTAGAAAATTAATCGTTGAAACTTGATGCTGCTCCATTTTTTGTAGAGCATATTGAGTAAATGAAAGAAAATATTGGAACTCTAGAAAAACCATTCCAGTTCCAAATTATTAGAAACATACCAACTTGATTTTGTTTTCCTCTGTTTTCTTCTTGAGCTTGACACTGAAGTACCTGAGGGCTCTATTTTCAACTGTACTTTAGGATAAATTCATTACATTTTCTTTAGGATAGATGTTCTTCTGAACACCTCCCATAGGGTTTACCTTTTTATTTGGATACAAAATTCATTATTATGGTGAAGACTATTTGACATGGATAAAATCCTATAAGCTATCAAAATTGTAATTCAATCATTTAATTTTCAAGAGATTGTGAACACATCATGATAGAGATTCAAACAAAACAATACCTTTCTCCAATCCTGAAACGAGGTTTCCTGGGAGCTTTTGTACCTAATTTTGTCTTGAGGGCATCTCCCAATTTCTCAGTGACAACCCACTCATTTACTTTCCCTGTCTCCAAAAGACCTATAAATGTCGCCTTAGTCCGGTGCAGAGACATGACATTCTCAAAGAGGATCCAGAACATCGTTAGGTGGAATGATCTGCAAGATAACATGCAGGCAAAGGTTTTAGAAATGAATAAGACTCAAGTCAAACTGAGAAGAAACCTCTATCGCATTATCCTCTATATAAAGCTAGTAACTCTGCAGAATTGCTAGAATATTTAACATTTGAACCAGGTTTGGACATGGCACAATCCTACAAAGTAATGACAGACAATCCAATACCCTATAACAGGACCTGCGAATCTAACACAAAATTAGCGGGTTAAGATTGATGGGTTTGACCCGTTTAATTAAATAGATCGGTTAAGGTTGATTTATATAGTCTTATACCAAACTTTTACACAACTTGCAAAACCTGACACAAACCCAACAAAAAATTAGTGGTCGAAGGGTTAGAAGTTTATTTAAATAAGTCGGGTTGAAGTTAACTTATATAGTCTTATACTTATGCTTCGATATGACCCGAATCCGACGTATAAACACAAATTACACATGTAGAAATGATGTAGCACATTATGAAACTTGTTCCCTTAACAAAATAACATTGAGTGGGAGAGAGCGACCTTGGAGTTCCAACAGCATTGAGGAGAGTAATGATAGAAGGGATGTACACAGCACCCCACGTGGGTACTACCACTTCAGGAACCAAGACTGTTGCCGGCAAAACGACACAGTAAAAGACAAATGTGACAATATGACCTACAATCTTACGAACAAAGAAAAAACTGTAGATCACATAAAGCTTCTTCCACAGTGAGACTTTCTGCAATGCATTGTAAAACAAATAGTGAGTAGGAGAAAAAAAAAAAAAAAAAACATTCTGAGAGAAGGTAAGAAGAAGCATACCTTGTTTGTTAGAATTTCCATGGCCATTTTGCGGAAGAGATTAGCAGGGCCACAAGACCATCTGTGCTGCTGATAACGGAAGGCCTTCAAAGTACTAGGCAATTCATTTTTCACCTGAAATATATTAATAAACTAATATTAGATTAAACTTGGAAAGGGAACCTATAATAATAACTTAGTAAAGGGGAAGTCTAAAGAAAACTTGACTATCAAATCTACCACTTCTATGGATGTGGTACTTGCTAGGAAGTGTGTTCTATAATTTGCATGACTATTAATCTTAAGACCAAATAATTTGCTTGGACCTCTATGCCCCAAGGGCGGAGGGCAGGAGGGAATTCCGTCCCTATGTAATTATAGTCTACGTGACACTTGCTACACTGTCAAGCCAGCTCAAAAATACGTCTGTTTGTGAGAATCTAAGGACATATATTCTTTTAGGAATATCTACAAGAAGATTATCCACTGGGTTTCTGCTGAAAGTTGGAAAGGGCTAATTAGGATCAACCTAAGATAGAGAATATCAATCAACCTAAGATAGACAATATTCTAACACAAATTAAAGTAATTGTTGCTTACTTTGGATGCTTATGTGGTTAATACCTGGAGGTCACCAATATAAACAAATTTCCAGCCTTTAAGGCTAGCTCGGACGGCCAAATCCATATCCTCCACTGTCGTGCGGTCCTTCCATCCTCCTGCCTCATTGATCGCTGAAATTCTCCATACACCAGCCGTCCCTGCATCAATTTCTCTAATTTCATATGATTGGATCTGATATATAAACTTATTATTTAGAAAAGTTATAAAATTGGGATTGGGATTGGGAGTATAAGCAATTTGCTATCCGAATTGCTAGAGCCCATATAGGATCCACCTGTTCAAAGTAGGCTGTCCGAGAGCATCTCGGATAGATGGGTTCAATGAGAGCTCTCTCACACTACAATTTAAAAAAGAAATTGCCAGAGTCCCTATAGGATCGACCGGTCTAAAGTAGGCTATCCGAGACCATCTTGGACAGATGGGTCCGATGAGAGCTCTCTCACATTTACTACAATTCAAACAACAAATTACTAGAGCCCCTATAGGATCCACGGTCCAAAGTGGGCTGTCCAAGACCATCTTGGACAGATAGATTCAATGAAAGCTTTCTTACATTTACTGCAATTCGAACAACAAATTGCTGGAGCCCCTATAGAATCCCACTTGTCCAAAGTGGGCGGTCCGAAACCATTTAGGACAAATGAGTCCAATAAAAACTCTCTCACATTTACTGCAATTCAAGCAACAAAATTTTGCTGAAATTAAACTATCAGCTCTTTTTGTGAATATGGGTTACCATTGAAACCAAAGAAGGCGTAAGTTGAGGACCCCACTTCTTGCTCCACTGTGAAATGGTAACCCAATGACATTTCTTGCATCCTTGTCATTAAGCATTCATCAGCATTAACTGCAATAACATCCGACAATCACTCCTTCAATAATTTTTTTTGGAAACCTATGACATGTGTCTGTATAATCAAGTTTAGTGAAGGGGTTAATCAAGGTTACCGAATATCCAGCGAGCTTGAACAAGAGCTATTTCCGGATTATGAGCAAGAAATGGTATGGACCGCCAGAGAAAATCAGGCTCAGGTTGGAAATCAGCATCAAAGATTGCCACGTAGTCGCACATTTTGACGTAGCTGTGCTTCATGCCTTCTTTAAGAGCCCCTGCTTTGTACCCAGTCCTGTTGTCTCTGATCTCGTACTTTATGTTTATGCCTTTGCTTGCCCATCTTTGGCATTCTAATTCCACCAGGGCCTGTTGTGTTTAGATCAAGAATGACACAAACCCACGTCAAAAAGTGCAAATATTTTGCCTGAATTGGGCGATTTTAGGTTGCTAATGTGTTTTCAAAGGAGTTCTTGAAGAGAAATAGAGAAAATTTTGCTGTTTCGATTGTCAGCGATACAGATATAAAATGTGAGTGAGTTTTTATGGGCTATTTATCCGAACAAGTTTCAGACAGTCTGTTCTTTTGTTTGGACAAGTGAGTATCATAGATGCTCTCTCACATTTATTGCTCGAATAACTAATAATTCAAACAATAAATTGCTGAAATCTGTATCCTTGAATATGACGTAACCCAAAAGGGAAACTTTTCAAAAAGAAACTTCATCATCCAGCAACCTAGTGTACACTTTACAGGACCAGTTCAATAATTTTACATAGGACATAGA
Source organism: Betula pendula (assembly GCA_900184695.1). NCBI lineage: Eukaryota > Viridiplantae > Streptophyta > Magnoliopsida > Fagales > Betulaceae > Betula > Betula pendula. The sequence continues at coordinate 54,550 of FXXK01002287.1, read as the reverse complement.
CCCGGATGATTGATTTTCTTAAAAAGCCCATCAAAAACAACTTTTCTGTCCAAAATCCCAAAGTAGATATGGCTGGAGTTTTCTTCTTCTTATTTTTTAAATATAAATTAAAGATTAGAAACCTTTTTGGGCAGAAAAAAGTTTGTTTAGAGATTTCAAATATCTAATGTTGGGTAAATTACAAATTATTTATATATGTTTAGATATAATTTTAAATTATTTTCCTATTTTATTAAAATTTGTTGCTAAACATCCCTATAATTTGGAAAAAAAAATAATTGAAATCGTTATATTTTACATCTCAATTGATAGAAACTCTAGTATAGAATGTACGTATAACTTGAGACATGAAATTTAGATATATATATATATATATAATTTAGCAATTTGTACAACAGAATATCTTTATTTTCACCTAATGTGACGATTAATTAAAGGTTAAATTTCGTGCTACATGCAATATGTGTGCGTCACATCGAAGAATTCGTCAATTAGGATAGAAAATATAAAGAAGTTATTCTACTCTAAACGATAAGGTGGTTTGATGACAGCTTCTAGAAATTAAATTGTTACATAAAAAAATTAATTAGGTATTTATAATTGGATCTATAATTTAAAAGTATAATCTTGACTTTTGCTTATTTTATTTTTTTATGATGTAGATTGAAGCCAGAACCTTAATGGTTGGGTCAGTTGAATCATCAAGAACTTGAATTATTATCCGATCAGACGGCCATGAAAGTCCACATGCAGCTCCAATGGACAGCTGATACACCTGCATAAAGAATGGTCACAAAAAAATCAAAGCAAATCCCAGTATACCATATTAGCTAAGACTCTATTTGAATCTGCAATTTTGCAGCCTAAAAGTACACATTATAACAAAATCGCAAAAAAATATTTTTTGAGTGTAGGCTTGAAAGAAATGATGATATTTGATTTCTCTTATCCAACGTTGATATGGTAATTTCAATCAATTATTGGGATTATATTTTGTTAAAAAAAAAAAATTAAAAGGTTGGTTAGAACTATCACATCAATATTATAAAATAATTATAAGATAAAAATATGGTATATAGCATTACTCTTTTCAAATTACTATTTTTCAAACCCACATTTTGAAACTCCCGAACGACATTTTGAAACCGCTAAACCAATGGACTAAGATTCCGTTAAACCAATGAACTAAGATTCTGTTTGAATTTGTAATTTCGAAACGTATGATTCGAAAACACGATTTTTAAAAATGCAATCAAGTATCTGATAAAGTTGTAGATTGCCTTTAAAATCGCAATTTAACGTTTAAAACCATGCATTATTAAAATACACTTTCTTGTTTGTGATTTGAAAACATAAATTTTTTCAATATTTTTAAATCACAACTTTTAAAAAACTAGCTCTCAAACCACACATTTTCTACCATTTGGTTTAAAATTACCCACCTCCTTTTCGTTGTACATAGGAATTTGCACTAAAACCATGGGGAAAGCCGAGTGACCAAGCTCCACATCATCCCTCATCGGCTCCCATTTGTAACGCTTCTCCGGCCTCCGACCAAACAACTTCACGAAAACTATGACGATTCCCATGTACACTCTCTCCAAAAACAGCATTACCGACATCACCAAACACACCGCCACCGCCAACTTCAGCAGCGGCACCACCAACGGCGCTTTCGCTTGCCGCCAAATCAATCCCATTTGGAACGTGTCGGGAAGTACGGCCGTGGTCGAGAGCCTGTCCATTGGGATGCTCTGTCTTTTTTGTTTAAAAACAGAGACGAAAAAAGCTGTATTTATAAAGGGCTCCTGGCTTTGGCTTTGCGAAATGAACACGAATGGTTTATTTCGTATGAGGTAACTTTTGCCTTCCTTTTTTGTAAAAATTGCTGTGATTTTTGCTTGTGAGTCACGCCAAGGCAATGTCAGTGGAGTCGATGATCATAGCAGACACTCTGCTGCCAGCTTCATGATCACAAACTGCTATCTGGGTGTCTCTCTCTCTCTCTCTTCTATGCCGGCTAGTTTCTAGAGAGAGCACCAGTGAATGTTGAAGTTGAAATTGTGGGTTTTGCAAATATATATAGGAAAATGCAAAGGAAGCTTGCTCAGAGGGGGGGAAAAAAATATAAATGAATAAAATAAAAGGCAAGATCGGTCAAAAAGACAAAGAGTGTTGATCTTCCCGGCAATGACTGTTTGCATAATTTAGTATACACAATTATGATCAAAACTAGTTTAGCTATCGCTTTCTGTTTCTTAATTTCCAGTTGCAAGGCTGGCAATATTAGCTTACTACGAGTCCGTTGGGTGGTTGAATTCTTGTGCAACTCCAAAACAAAACTACCCTTTCAGACCAAATGGAAAATTAATTCAATTTTTTTTTTTTTATAAAAAAAAAAAAAAAAAAAAAAAAGAACCTTACTTGAAAAGATGTATTTCAACTGTCCTTTCAAAGATATTGTGATTATTGAGTAATGCTAGAAGGTAGACCCGATGACACAGATTTTCTCAAAATTGAATGTAATTTTAAAATTACTATGAGATCAAAATTTAATAGTCAAGTACCACAAGTTTAATGATGATTTTAAAAGTCATATCAATTTTTAAAAGACGTGGTCCTCCTTGGGTCTTTCCTCTATCATTACTCGTGATTATTAAATTATAAGAAGTGTCATATACTACATTTTTATCCAACAACTATATATTACAATACTAACTCAACAATTCTAACCAAATCTTGAATTTTTTTTATTTTTATTTTTTTAATAATAAAGATTGATCCAATAGTTGGTTGAGACCATATCATATGAGCATTGTGGAATTTTTTTTTTTTTTGAATAAAAATAGGGTTTTTAGCATTACTATTTTATCCAACAACTATATTGCAATACTAATTAACTTGGCAATATTCCAACCAACTCTTGGGGTTTTTTTTTTGTGTAATAAGGATTGATCCAATAGTTGGTTAAGACAATTACGCCAGCATTGTGGAATATTTTCTTAAAAAAGATAAGGTTTCTAGCATTAATATTCTTTTTTAACAAAGATGATTGTAGGGTTCAATCTCTGTGAGGATGAAGTATGAATTTAATTTGGGGAATTGAATTTCAATTCGTTGGGTTTTTTTAAAGGTTGCAAAAAAAACCCTAGTTTTTTATTTCTTTCACATTTTTGGGAGAATTGGGTGAGCCATTCCTTCTATGCATCCATGAATATATATGGGGTTACTGAGTAATGCTAAAAGTCTCTCTTGTGCCTCTCTAGTGTCCATCTAAGAATGATATGCCTTTTAAAATCAACGTTAGCTTGTGATTTATCAATATTGACATTTTGATCAAACTGTGATTTTAAAAACCACTTCATTTTTTGAGGGACACAAGAGAGACTTTTAGAATTATTCAAGATTACCAGTACTAGAAGAGATTCTATACACGCAACTAACCAGAGGAGAATTATATTACTAATGCATGAAATAAACCCTGTTCACTTGAATTATCCCCGATGCGCATGCTCGTTAGTGTTACAAGCAAGTACAACTATTGTACATTGCTACCGTTAAAAGTGTGCAATACAAACTTCTTTATTTATTTATTTTATTTTGAAGTGAATCTTTCATCATTCTATTGATAACAAATCAAAAGCATAAAGTCCTTACATCATACAGCGCAGATAAACAAAATTTTTTTAAAAAAGTATTTGTTGACCTATTGATTACGTTTAAGAAATGTATTCTTTTTTATAATGAGGAGAGATCTCATTACACACAACTAACCACCAGAAAATTTTATTTCTAATGTATGGAATAAACCCTAATCACTTGAATAGTCCCTAGCGCTCATGTACATCTGCACACACAATTTTAAAAGTCGGTGCAGTAAAAGCTTTGCTATCGGTTCTCACTAGTTGCGTTTAAGAAATATATGTTCTTTTTATAATGGAGGGAGATTCTGCATGCGCAATTAACAGCATTAGCAGTAATTCTTTTTAAAAAAAAAATTCAGTGGAGGGAATTAATTTATTTTTTATTTTTCTATTTCAATAATCTTCACAACAGTTTCTCTTATCATTTTTTTATACTATTTAAATATTATTTAAATTAAATTCTAGAAGAAAAAAAATCATTTAAATATTATTTTAAACAAATGATAAAGGAAAAAGATAGGAAAGAGAAATTTTTTTAATATTAAAATTAATGCTAAGGGAATTAATTTTGGCTCCCTAAATAAAAGAACAACTTTTAGTTCCTTTAATGTTTATATAGTTAGGGAAACTACTACAGAGGTTTTTTTTTTAGTTTTTTTAACAATTTTCCTTACACTAAGAAAAGAATGGAGTTTAAGAGAAACTGTTACTAGTGCTCTAACTAGAAGAAAATTAAATTACTATTATATAGAATAAACCTTGATCACTTGAATTATTTATGTTAAATTACCTTCTTATCTTAAAAGTTTAAGCTGATAAAAAGAGATAAATTTAATCATTTAATTAATACTTTACCCATCCTTACCACACACGAGCGTCAGCATTACATATACAACTATTGACATTGTGTAAGCATGCACGTACAAACTTGTACATATGGACACAGTTTTTAAAGTGTGTGCGATTACTCCATGTGGTATAAGAAAAATGTAAAATTGGTCTCTGTGGTTGGCCTAAACTACATATCACTCCTTATAGTATAAGAAAAAACTCAGCAGTCACTGTGGTTAGCTAAAATAACAAATCACTCTCTGAAGCAAATTTTCGTTAGTCATTTTACGAACGTTAGTCATGCACTGATCAGACCAATGTAAACGCGACACGTGGATATTGTATCAAAAAAAAATTATTAAAACATTAAAATTATTAAAAAAAAAAAAAGAATCTAAATTAATTAAAAATAAAAAAAAAAATATAAGAAAATAAAAAGGGGGCCGGCAGCCACTCCTTTGTCGGATGGCTGGCGGCAGCCCCCCATTGGTGGCCTGAAGGGATGGACCGCCGGCCATCCCCGACCACCTCTTGGGTGGCTCGGCCGGCCCACCCCAGCAGTGGGGGGTGCCAAAGGCCACCCCTAGATCCGGCCTAAGGGGTGGCGCGGCGCCACCTAAAATGCGGCCAGGGTGGCGCACTCCCACCCAGGTGACACCAGGGTGGCACGGGCACACCCCATAAGCAGGGGGTGGGCTCGCAGGCACCCTAGCTGGATCTAGAGATGGCCTTCAGGCCACCCCCACTGTGGGGTGCCGGGGAGCAACCAGAGGTGCGTCAGGGGATGGCGCGCCGCCATCCCCAGCACCAATGGGTGGCCTGCCACAGACAAAGGGGGTGGTTTGCAACAAGCCCCTTCTTTTCAATATTTATTTTTATTTTTTAAAAATTTTTATCATTATGATTTTTTTGTATAATTTTATTATTTTTAAATTTATTTGATAAAATATATCCATATCGCTTTTTGATTAATCTGACGTTGGCAGGACTAACGGTTTCTTATAAAATGAATAATGGAATTTGCTTCAGGTGATTTGTTATTTTAGCTAACCACAGGGACCTCTGAGTTTTTTCTTATACCACAGGGAATGATTTGTAGTTTAGGCCAACCACAGGAACCAATTTTGTATTTTTCTCTTAATTTTGGCTCCCTAGATAAAAGAACAACTTTTAGTTCCCTTAATATTTATATAATTTAGGGAAACTACTGCAAAGTTTTTTTTTTTTAGTTTTTTTTAACAATTTTCCTTACACTAAGAAAAGAATGAAGTTTAAGAGAAGCTGTTGCTAGTACTCTAACTAGAAGAAAATTTTATTACTATTATGTAGAATAAACATTGATCACTTGAATTATTTATGTTAAATTACCCCCTTATCTTAAAAGTTTAAACTGATAAAAAGAGATAAATTTAATCATTTAATTAATACTTTACCCATCCTTACCACACACGAGCATCAGCATTACATGTACATCTATTGAAATTGCGTAAGCATGCAAGTACAAACTTATACATATGGACACCGTTTTTAAAGTGTGTGCAATTATTTGTTGTCTAACTTGATTACGTTTAAGAAATATATATTCTTTCTATAACTAATCAGAGGAGAATTATATTGCTAACGATGGAATAAACCGTGGTCAATTTGTTTAAATTGAACAAGAAAAAAGTTAACACGATAGGATCATTTTCACTATTAATTCGAAATGAATAGAGTGTGAGGAATTTTAAAACCAAAAAATGGTAGACTTCTCAATAACCGTCTCAAAAAAAAAAAATAATAATAATATAAAAATATAAATACAAAGTAAAAAATAAGCGTAAAAAAATACTCAATCTTCTCAAATGGCCATATAAAGCAGTTACAAAAATAAAATAAACACAGATTAAAGCAAGTATATCTAAACCCTTACTAATCAACTACAACAACCACCAAATAAAGGTAGAAGCACTAAACCCGGATCACTTGAATTGTCCTCAATGCGCGTGCACGTGTTACAAGCATGTTCAAACTATTGAACATTGCTACCATTAGCGCACATGTGCTTACAAGTGTACTATTGCACACAATTTTAAAAGTGTGTAGTACAAACTTTGTCAAGAAATATGTGTATATATATATATATATATATTATAATAAGGAGATATTCCCATACACACATGCAAAAAACCACAAGAGAATTATATTGCTAACGTATGTGGCAAACCCTGATCACTTGAATCGTCCCTATCTATTCCTTTTAAAGTTCCTCAATGTTAATTTCTTTCTTCAAAGACAATGAGGTGAAGTTTGTCATAGCATTCCTTATAGACTCAACAAAATAATTTTTTAGTTATTTTGTTAAGTAAATTTAATTAAAAGATAAAAAAAAATTTCTCTAGTAGACTCAATACTTTAACTAAAAAAATTTGATGAGTGAACAGTACTCATCAAATCTTAAAAAATTAATATTTTATTACTCCTCTTTATTTTTTATTTTTCCTTCTCCTTTTCTTTTTCTTCTTCATTCCTCTCCCATGACAAAACTCATATACTACTACTAATAATAATAATAATATAAAGAATATTCTAAATGTTTTTTTTATCACAAATTTTTAAGAAAAAGATAAATTTTTTAAAATATAACCGTTAGAAGAAGACAACAATTAAAAAATATGACTATTAGGAAAAAAGGCAAAATTTTCAAAACATGACTGTTGGGATAGGACAAATATTAAAAAAAATATAACGGTTAGTAAAAGACAAACATTAAAAAATATAAATGTTTAAGAAAGAATAAAGAAATATTTGAAAAATAATATTTAAATGGAATAGTAATAGTAGATAGTTAATTTGCTGGGGCTGCTAAAGGTGCTTTAAAAAAGTTGATGATTAAAATAAAAAAAATAATAATAATTTTGTTGAGGCCACTAGAAATGCTCTCATTCACATGCAAGTAGTGATACCAAAAAGGCAAGGGAAAACATAAAGGGGAGCACCAATAATTTTGCAAGTTTCTTTTCATTCATACCAAGTAAAACGTGCTTCTCCAAAATAAATGATACACATTAATTCGAGCATTATAAGAGGGAAATTAAAGAAGGATTTTCGATCCATGGCTACTAAGATGACATGCCCAAAGTGCCTGAGTTAAGAATAAGAAATCAGGCTGTGTTTCATGGTGAAATTCATGGTTATATAAAAAATCAATTGGCTCAGATTTCAAGTTTTTACCAATTTCTATTTGTCTAAAAAATAGTTTAACTAAAAGCTTGTGAAGAAATGTCCAAATTTTGGAAGACTTTATTTATTTATTTTTACTTGTAGTAAATGTTTCTCTTTAGGTTGAATTTCTCCTTGAAAAAATAAATCAGCTCAATTACTAGCTCCCCCTTGAATGAGATAACTATTTGCTGCTTGTGCACGCAACGCGCACAAAAAAAGGAAGCTTGACGTAGAAATTTAGGGTCAAAAAAGCATTTTTCCATTTTTGTATTCCTTGGTCACAGAATTGACCTCATGACGATTCTCTTTGATGTCTCGGGTTAAGCATTTTCTATGTATTGCTTGCCAAAGGGACTGAAGAATGTCATAGATTAGACTCTTTGGAAGGATGCACATTGTGAGAATTAACCCGATAGAGATTCCAACAATTGTGTTCGGTTGTTGGCAAGCAAAAAATGTGAGAGAGTTTCTATAAGACTCACAATCCGAGCAGGTTTTAAACAGCTCGCCTCCTACTAGGGTATATAAGATCCATAAAAACTCTCTCATAGTTGTTATTCGAATTACCTACAATTCAAACAGTAAGATTACTGAGACTCCGGATCCAAGATTATATTTTCGAGGGGCTAATTTGTCTTGGAGTAGGTTTAGATGTCCCTTGAAGAAGAAAGCCATTCAAGGATATGTGAAAGGGTGCAATTCTTGATTTGTTTTCATTTCGTCATTTAATTATTGATGGCTTTGGTTCCGGTAATGCAGTTAATGCAGTCGATTTTTTTGTACCTTCATCGTAACTCTTTCACATGAAAGACTAATCACAAAACTGACAGCCCAACTACAGCAAATTAGAATATCCCTTATTCCTCAAAAAAATGATGAAAGAATCCCAGCTCATTGGTCTCACATTGAAGCATCTATACAGATCAATGATATACATTATTGGCCCATGCACGCATATGCTTCACATGTTATTACGTACAACAATAATATGCTTTAATTCTGCAACGAGCAAGAGATCACACACCCATTGATTCATATTGTAACACTTGTAGGTGACACATAAATCAATTTGCATATGATAGTTTTCAATTTGTGCTAAAAGAGAAAAAAAGAACCACCAGATCGAATTATTGGGGGTCCATATATAGCTTCATTCATATACAAAGACAAAGATTGTTTGTTAGGGTATCGAATAAACAAATGATTAATACGAGAAATCAAGAACGGGTTCATAATTGTTTATGATGACCATGGAAGTGGGTATCGGACGCTTGCTTTAGTTGTACCAATAAGAATTTAAAAGCTAATCATGCTAGAACAATAACTTCAAAGCCATGATTGCATTTAGCTATAAGACCAAGAGAATACGAATATGTATGAGTGTATAATTGGTTGTGATTGCGGTTACGGTTATTTCATATAAACTGCAACTGGAGTCTTTGGTTATTTAATTTTAAACAACCACAACGGCAACCAGTTGCCACTAGCCAGTTTCAATGCGGTTTTAAACCGGTTACTAATCGGTAACCGGTTTTTAAATAATGGGCCTTTTAGACCCTTTCTTTAATTTTTTGTGTTATTTTATACTCATTTTTTTGTTTTTTTTTAGAGCTATTTTATACTCATATAAAATAGAAATAACATAAAAATTAAACCTCCATAATAAAATTAATTGTACTACAAAAGTATAGTTTTTTAAGTTTTAAATTATCATTTTTTTTAAAATTTTATCTTTAATATATATTTAAACCAGTTACCGATTACTCGGTTGTTAACCAGCTTTTTTCAATACTTATAACCGGTAATTGCAACCAGCCTAGGTAGTTATTTGGTTATTAGCGATTAATAACCACCCTATTTGTACACTCCTACACATATGTACACGCGAACAAAAAGTTAGAGAAGCAAGCTGAGTCTATCATCATACAAGTTAACTATGAACTCTATATCCATATCTATCCATCTATCTATATATTATATATATGAGTAATGCTAGAAATTACATTTTTATCCTATAATTATCTCACAATGCTGACGTGGCAGTCCCAATCAACTCTTAGATCAATTGTTGTTAAAAAAAAAAAATCTAAGGGTTAGTTGAGATTGCCACATAAACATTGTGTGATAAAAATATAGAGTATATAGTATTTCTTATAAAATCATGCTACTCTTCACATCCATTTATCACACTTATGTTACCCGGATGATGTGACGTGTTTTAGATAGATTTCCTTTTGTTTTTGTTTTTTTAAGTGGTTAACATGATAAGCCATTTAAAACACGTCAGTCAGATGGTATGACATGGGTGTGATAAACAGACATAAAAAGCAGCATTACTTACACCCATGTCATACCGGCTGACTAACATATGTGTGTGTGCGAGTAATGCTGCTTTTTATGTTTGTTTATCACACCCATGTCATTCCAGCTAATTAATGTGTGTCTGTGAGTAATTCTGCGTCTGTTTATCACACCCATGCTAGTATAATTTTTTATTTCATAAGCATGATTCATTAATTAAATCTTGCACCAAGGACATTTTTTATATTATGGTTATTGGATGGTGGAAGGAACTATTACATTGGGTGCCAAGTTTTAGACCTTTGACTATTTAGGATGGTGTACGTCGTTGTCCATGGTGAGAGATTGAGAGAGAGATGTGTGGAATGGTTTAATTTAGATACTTAGGCATTAATTTTTTGGTCAAAACTTGGGAATTAAGTTTAAAAATAAAGGGGTGTTTGATTGGAGTGTGGTGTAGTGTCTTTCTCAAACCATGGCCGGGCTGTGGGGAATACTAGAAAGAGAAGTAATAGAGGCATCACAAGTGACAGATAAAAGCTTCACAAGTATCACATTCAATCTATCATTTTTTTTTATTCTACTTTAAGGGATGGCTGATGGCGCATCATTTTTATGTGATTTGGATCTTAGCTACCACCATTGCTCACCAACCAACGATTTTTATGAAAAATTTATACCACAAAAAAAAAAAAATAAAAAAAAAAAAGGAAGAGAGAGAGAGAGAGAGAGTCAAAATAATTAACAAGCCTCATCATGAGGTCAAGATACCCTTAAAAAACCTAACTTTCTTGAAATTATTGAATAAATCAAAAGCTAGCCTAATCAAATTAATTAACGCCCCCCCCCCCCCCCCCCCCCATATTAATTACCACCATTCTTCAATCTTTGTTTTTGTACTCTTAATATGTTCTACACTTACATGAAGTGCTAATGCTTCTGAATTCAAAACTATCATTTTTTTGAACGTCCAAATTAACTAATCGTGGTTGCTATGAAACCCTTTTTTTTATTCAAATGGAGAAAGGGGAAAAGGAGACTAAGGCTGGTCTTTTCCCTATACTTTGAAACCCTTTAATGCATATAAAGAAAGACTGTATTCAGCTATGCTTTTTGTTACGATGTCAATTTTGAGTCATCATCTTTCAAAAATTTGTAATATCACCAATCTCATAATAAAAATTTAGCGTTAAATCAAATTGTTGATTAGTGAAATAACACTTATATCTCTATAAAATTTATAAAATTACAAAAATAACTTAATTAATTTTTTTAAAAAAAAAAGATAAGACCCACAACAGGTCACAAGGTGACTAGCAGTGGGTCACCTTGTGACTCATGGCCTGGGTCACTTGTCACCCACCATGTGTATCTCACTAGTGACCCACGGCGGGTCACAAGGTGACCGTAGTGACCCATGACCTGGGTCACAGCAAGTCACAAGAGACCCAAGCTGCGATGGATCAAACATGACCCACGTTGGATCTGACCCACCGAGTCTCCTTTAGTACCAATAAGAAGTTAAAAATTTTAAATTTAATTCTATTTTTTTTTTGGCAAAATATAGGGGCATTTTAGGTATTACAACTTTATTTGTTTGATTTAACATTAAATTTTGACGGGATGATTGATATTTCAAATTTTTAAAATATGGTAACTCTAAATTAACACATATTAAAGTTAAAAATATGATTACAAAAATAATGAATTAATAGTGGTGGTAAGGAAAGTTTTTCCTAAATTAAATGATAAAATTCATCCGTTTCTATCAGTTTAAGTTTTTGAGATAAAATAATGATTTAATATGATATCAAAATAAAAGTCTCAAGTTCGAATATTGTTTCCATCAATTCATCCTCCATTTCAATTAATATTTCTGTATTAAATCTTACTTATCGATAGAGAAAGAAGGGGGCGTGTTGCTTAGTATCTTCCGAAAATCATTGCAATTGCAACTTTTATTGAAGATGGTTTCTTTTTGGTTAAAAATTAAGGAAAAAAGCAACTCAAATATCATTATGCATATGATATATTATCGAGATTCAAGTCCAACGTAGGTTCGATCAAAAAAAAAAGCCAACGAAAGTTTGCTTATAAAAAAAAAAAAAATTAAAAATTAAAAAAAAANATCAATTCGTTCTTCTTCCATCTTTTTGTTTTCTTCTTCTTTATTCTTCTTCGTTTAGTTAAGTCACTGTGAACACTCGATATTCTATATATTTGTTCATCCAAAAAAATATTGTATATATTTGTAAAATCGAAGGCGGCTCTTTTTTGGATGATGACGACGATTTTATGCTGACTTTTAGTTTTGTTTGCCTTGTAGGCCTAAAAGCAACCACGCTTGGGCATTATCTATGCATATGTTTTCTTTAAATATTCCTCCAACATGGTGTGTAAACTTTTTTGTAAAATGCGCATGCGTTGTGTTTTGTTTTTTTGTTTTTTTTTTTTTTTTTTTTAGCCAAAACTCACTTCATCCCATAAGTATCCAATGATTTGCGTTTTAATCTCAAATGTTTAAAAAGTAACAATCGATCTCCATAATTTATCATATATTTACAAATAAGATCTTCTATCCATTTTTTCTGTTATTTTGGACGAAAATCAAGTCACGTGCCACAAAAGCAAGTCACGTGCGTGGTACGTGACTTTTTTTTACTTAAATGTTCAAAAATGTCATCAGGAGTAAAATGTCACAAAAAAAAAAGTAAAGAAAACTTTAAAAAAAAATACAAAATTAAAATAAAAAATAAAAACAAACCAAAACAAAAAAATAATAATAATAAAGGAAAAAATACAAAATTAGTCTATGTGATTCGCCTAAATTACAAATCACTCCCTGAGGTATAAAACATAATTCAGAGGTCCTTGGGTAAGCCAAAATAACAATTTAATTCCTGCAATCAAATTTCATCAAAACATTAAACGAATTATGTTAGGGTGTCACGTCTTCACCAATTTTTTTTTCTAGATAAAAGGATTGGAGGGAGAGGCCGATTGTAGCTATCCTACCTGGGCGTGACCATAGTAGCTCCCAACCCATGGGGCGCCGCTCAGGAGGGTCCTAGACGGTGGGAACCGCAGGCGCTCCCTCAAAACCAAACGAGCCATAGCTTAACTCCCGCCCCACCAGGGCATCAATAGGATTCAAGGTAGCTAACACTAATAGGCTAAAAGATTCACATTGCGGGAGTCGAACCCAAGTCCTAGTCCATGCCCAACCACTTGGGAATTCCTTGAAACCATTGAACTACCACCAATTAGATGCTAACACATGTCACTTTTATTAAAAAAGGAAAAATACAAAATCAGTTAATATGGTTGGCCTTAATTACAAATCACTCTTTGTAGTATAAAAAATAATTCAAAAGTCCTCGAAGGCCACCTTTGATGGAATTTGACTGTAGCGATTAAATTGTTATTTAGGCCTACGTCGAGAACCTCTGAATTATTTTTTATATCACATGAAATAATTTGTAATTTAGGCCAACCACAATGACTGATTTTGCATTTTTCCACATTAAAAAATAATTAAACTAAAAAATCAAATTTTATTTTTCAAAAGAAAAATATATATATATATAGTTTTAAATTTTCTTCACTTTTTTTTTTGACACTTTACTCTCATAGGGCATTTTCGAACGTTTAAGTAGAAAAAAGTCACGTGCCACACACATGACTTGATTTCCATCCAAAATAACAGAAAAAATTAACGGAGTGTCTTATTTGCAAACGTGTAATAGATTAGGGGGTTAATCGTCACTTTTTGAACATTTGAGGCTAAAACGCAAATGACTGGATACTTCGAGGGATAAAATGTATTTTTTTCCTTTTTTTTTAAAGAGTAATAATACATTTCAATCCCATGTCCGTCTTATGTCAACTAAAATTAATTGATGTGGCTTTTAAAATTACAATTGAATCAAAAAACAATAATGATCTATCATAAATCTAATGGTAATTTTAAAAGGCGCACCACTTTTAGTTGACACGTACAAGATAAACATGAAGGTTGACATATATATTTACTCTTTTTTAAACTATGAATTGTTTATTAAATGTTGTAAGAATTTTTATTATTATTATTTTGAACAAGTAAAAATAATTAAAAAAATAAAAATAAAAACTTTTTAAAAGCGTTTACCAAACATGAACATGATCTCATGTGCATAAAATATGTTTTTCGTAGTTCAACACGTAAACATAAGAACAAATGTGTCAAATCATTCTAGATGTAGCCATATATTCTTTAATTTAGTGTTAATAAATTATATGTTTTACGAACATCTCTTCTTTTTTAGTTTTTTTTTTTTTTAATCATTTTTTTATATCATTTTCCTTTGGCTTTTGTTTCACGAAAGAATTAAAAATTAAGCATACGAGTCTCCGTGCCTTCTAAAAAATTTTGCGGGCAGGGTTTCATTTTCATGATTATTTAATCATCCAAGATGTCAAAGGGTAATAATGATCAAGTTGTGAGTCTTGTGACTGTTCTATGGGATTCGCTCAGGAAAAAGATAAAAATAAAAAATAAAATTGTTCTATCGGATTATATTAAACAAGTTGTAAAAGAGTTCTACCAAAGAGCTGTACCTCAGTTACATTATACAAGTATAACTGAGGGTATTTTAGAAACTCAAAAGAATGTTTTATACATAATATATATTGAAACAATGAGCATATCAATGTGATTAAACGATATTTTGAAGCTATATTATATGAGTAATTTGTGGCTACCGCTATATTGGAAGTAAGCTAGAAAAAAAAAAAAAAAAAAAAAAAAAAAAAAGCTAAGCTAAAATTTGTTTCTATTTTATCTCAAAGTATCTGACAAAAAAAAAAAAAAAAGTAGAGTTAGCTGATTTGAACTTGAGGAGAAATAAATTTCTCATTCCATCGAAGTTTGAGATTATCTTAATTCAAATAGTATTTTACCAAAACTTTCAACAAAATTAGATGGTAAAAAATGGTCTATGTGTACTTTTCGCTCAACTTTGGTATTTTACCGAACTATCAAAGTATGACATATTAGTCCCTTCGTTAAGTTTTTGTATGTTTAGATAGAATGTTAGTCACATGCATCACTGGTAACTTCTAACCACCTAAACTCCCAAAAATGTCTATGGGGTAAAGTGTAAAGAAAAAAAAAAAAAAAAACTACCCCATTGCCATGGGGTGATTTAGCCACCCTAAAATGGTCAAATGGGAGTAGTTCAATCACTCTCATCTCATCAAATGGGATGAAGAATCATTTCCATGGCCCATTGAATGGTTTGGCCACCCCCAAATGGTCAAATGGGGGTGGCCGAAACTAGCTTGTAACTAGTTGGGGGTGGCCAAACAATGTCTAATGGCCATTGCCACCCCTAAGCCGGCCATAGGGAGTGGTCGAGCCACCCATAATTATTATTATTTTCTTTCTTTCTTTCTTTCTTTTTAACACTTTACCCTATGTGGATTTTTTTTGCGACGCACATGACTGACATTCCATTCAAAAACACGGAAAAACTTAACAAGTGAGCTAACTTGTCACAATTTGGTAGATGTGGGGGTTGAAAATCACTTTTTGAATTTTAGAGGCTAAAACGCAAAAGTGATCATACTTTCGAAGGTAAAGTGTATTTTTCCTTAAGGGCATTTTTAGGAGTTTAGATGGTTAATAGTCACGTGCAGCGCACATGACTGACATTCAATCCAAAAAGACAGAAAAACTCAACGAAGGGTTAACTTGTCACAATTTGGTAATTTGTAGGGGTCGAATGTCATTTTTTAAACTTTAGAGGTTAAAACATAAAAGTTGTCATACTTCGAAGGGACGAAGGGATAAAGTGTATTTTTCTCTATTTTTAATTTAACAACCATGCAATTGTAATGAATCGTGAGTAGTTAAACAAATTATATAGTCAGAAATATAAATGAATAATGTAGGAATATTTCTGAACCAACACCCCGACCCCTAGTAAAACTGAAATTGTGGAAATTATTAAGATATAAATTTTTTATAATTTGGGTTATAGAAAAATTCCTCCAATTTAATCTTTAAAAGTGTTATATGTTTTTTATTATGAGAAAAATACATGTTCTTTGTTATAACATTTTTTTTAATAACATTAATAAAAAAAAAAATGTACTTGTCACATAATTAAGGAACCCATAACACTTTTAAAAACTTAATTGAAAAAGAATTCCAACTACCAATTTTGTAAGAAATTTATATAGCGTAAGTTATCAAAATAGAATAAAAACTAGCTATTTTTGACATTGCATTTCATCTAGAAATTAGGAAGCGCCAGCGTGGCACCGACAAGAGTTGAGTCTAGGAAGAGGCAACAACGATGATATGTTTAGACAGCTGAACTATAATCGTCTCTAGATTACACAATTTTTCTAACAACTAAAAATCTTTAATATTCGTCGCCAGAAAAGGCAAAAAAAAAAAAAAAATCTTAAATATTTGCCTACCTACCAAAAGTGGGCTTCTAATTAACCCC
>FXXK01002287.1:0-37280 GCA_900184695.1 Betula pendula | reverse complement strand
TTTTTTTATTTTTTTTTAAGTTAGGGGGAAGATTGGAATTACATGTAATTCGCTGACTGATGGTGCATTTGAAATTACGATTTTTTAAACAGATAACAATTTATTAGATAGCATTACTTTAATTTTTATTATTCCATTGTATTGATAATGATAGAAATAGATCAGATTGTCCAAAATCAAAGAATTTAGATAATTTGATTAACGTAAATTAAGAGATTGAGTTACCTCAACTTCTGTGCACTGCTGGTCCTCAATCTATAGAAGAATCTCAATCAAAAACCTACTACAAAGGTGTCCTTTTGCAGTGTCAAAACCGCGACCATCAATACCCGAAACACATTCAAGGCATCAAAACTCCATTTTAACAGCTACCACGCATTGCTTGAAAAAAACAAAACAAAAACAGTGAGAGACTTGGGGGTGTTTAGATTTATGTTTTGAGAACAGTTTTCAAGTTTTAAACCCTACAAAGTGAGAGACTAGGGGGTGTTAAGATTTATGTTTTGAGAACAGTTTTCAAGTTTTAAACCCTACAAAGTGAGAGACTAGGGGGTGTTTAGATTTATGTTTTGAGAACAGTTTTCAAGTTTTAAACCCTACAAATTATTTAAGAGATCAGTTCTCAAAACAGCTTTTCTAGCATCAGTTCTCAAAAACCCTAAATAAGTTTTTTTATTTTTTATTTTTTTCGAAAATAACTTTTCAAAAACAACAAAATCTAAAATATTTCCAAACGGACCCTTACATTCTCTTTAGAAGCTGCTATGCCATCACAAGCTTGACAGTGCATTCTAAAACAATGGATCAAAAAATTAGGTACAGAAAGTCTCAAACTGAATGAATGCTCTCGTTGATTTAAAAAAACAAAAAAAAAAAACTTTCTTACATAACCTGTTTTGATAATCAGCAAAACTAAAGCTCTTCCATACAAATTAGAGAAATAATCAGCAAATAGTCTTTCTGATAATTGAGATATCAGAGGCTCTAATTTCCTGTATTATCAAGACTCAAAATTGACTTCTCCCCGAAATTTTCATACTATGAGATTATGACATTCTAATCCCCTCATCAACAACTACAGTCTACAGAAGCTGTTGGACAGAAACACAGGTAAAAAAAAAAAAAGAATCATCCAATTTCAAGCAAATTATGCTTGTGGTAAAGATGATGCAGGACCAAGAAAGAATGAAAACATATAATGATTAAAGCGCATCCAACTTCATTGTTCCCACATGGATGCTGTCAGACACAAGTTTCTTAAAGCTTCAGGCACTGCCTGCCCACATTGTTCTAGGATTTCAGTCAATGGTCCAGCAAGCGCTGCATTTTCTTTAGTTAAGAAGCTGTGCAACACACCATTGATCGTATGGCGGGCCATCCTCGTGAGAACGTGCACATAACTGTCCATTGGAAGTACAAAGCTGGGTATTATTACAATCTCATACTCTTCTAAATCAGCAGTGCTTATCTGCTCAATATTGATCATGGACACAGCAGGTTTCATTTTGCTGTCAAAATCAAGAGTAGACATATAAGACATGGGTTATATTTACAGAACAGTAGTAAGCATCACAAATTCTGTCGCAGAAAAGAGGCAAAGAAATTTGTATTAACCATTTGATAATCCTTTATAAAGAACAGTTATTAAACTTTATTAACATAGTGTGTTTTAACACTTATAATAGATTTGGAGGCATGGGAAGATCTGATTTCTATTACAATTTTAAGGTGAAGGTTTGGAGAATTCTGTGATGCAGCCCCAACCTAGAGACAATATGAGGCCTAGAGCTCAAACATCTTTCACACCCTTATTCTTCTCGCCAACATTAACCCCCAATTCCAGCACCCGAAAACCTTCCAAAAAGGAATAAGAAACTATATTTATATATGGCACTGTTCAAGACCCAAAACTAGTTCTTTCCATGTGTCAGTAAAATATAAGCCCTTTTCTACACCTTTAGAAACTCTAAAACCACATATACTTCCTACATTTTAGCCTACATCAAGTCATGGTACATAGCAATATTCAACTTCTACAACCATCTTTTCCTTTTCATTTTTTTGGGATAAGAAATCTTTTTACCACCAAATTCACAATGACAAATTTCTACCTTTGTACCTAAAAGCCATGGTACAGCAATATTCAACTTCTACCCCCCTCTTTTCCTTTCTTTTTTCTTTGGGGATAAGAAATCTTTTTTACCACCAAATTCACAATGACAAATTTCTACCTTTGTACCTAAAAGCCATGGTACACAGCAATATTCAACTTCTACCACCCTCTTTTCCTTTCTTTTTTCTTTGGGGATAAGAAATCTTTTTTACCACCAAATTCACAATGACAAATTCCTAACTTTCTACCTAGAAGCCATATGGTTTACAGCTATAACATGCAACACAAGTAAGGAAAAAAGAGCAAATTCCACTAACAACCTAATTTGCAGGAGCAGTAATAACAAAAATTGTGGACTCAAACAGATTAGATGAATTGGCAACAGACAGGTAAGAACAGAATTTTCCCCTTCACCTATTGTTAAAATTTGGAACGGTACACGATGAGCCGCTTGATACAGAATAACCCTTGATTTTGAGAGCAGCGGCTAATTTGCTCCGGTTGCTATCTTTAGCAAATATGTATAGCACCTTCAAGGGTTGAGAGAAGACTTGATTTCCATAAGTTTGATCCAGAATTTGAATGCACTGCAAAAAGAACAGACTGTAAGAAAGTACTTTTTTTTTTGATAAGTAGAATTTTATAAAAAAGCGTAAGGCGCCCCTAAGTACACTAGAAGTATACAAGAGGAAACCTCAATAGAAAAGCATGAAAAAGAAGAAAAAAGAAAGAAAAAAAAAACAAACAAACGAACCCCAAGCCCCCACAACAACAACAAAAAACCCCTAAACCCGCAACGACCTATTTTTAATCCGGCTGGACCCAATACTTCCAACATCAAAGTTAAGGGAGCATTCTAAATTTTTACGCTCCCTCCAACCCTTTGATTTTACAACAGAGCCCCCATCATCCGCAAACACGCCCTCCCGCTTATGGCCCTCTTCGATGTCACACAACAGATCGAGGAAGCCTTGCTCATCTCCCCCACACGAGACTCCCAAAAAAGGAGCGATCGCCCATGCATCTGCCACAGCTTCAGGATAACCATTAGCCCTCGAGACCCCATCCTCAACCTCAACCCCAGCCTCCGAGATGTTCCATGGCAGTGCGAAGACTTCCCCAAGCAAATTACTCCTCTCAGAAGATTCTCCAACCTCCGATAAGCTCACAGGCTCAGGAGACCGACGTGGAACCCCACCACAGGGGCGAGGCATGAGAAATCCCCGCCGGAGCATACCCTTCGCCGGAGAAGAATGAACTTGGAATTGCCACAGAACATACTATAAGAAAATACTATTTCAAGAAATTATTGCCACAGAACATAGATCTAGTCACAAAATATGGACTTGGAATTGGGAACAAATTCTGTCCTTGCAACAACTTGGCACATATGATGCAGTTGAAAAGCTAGGTTTCCAAGGGATAACTTCACAATGTTTGCTAAATTACTTTTCATATTTGAGTTGGTTTCTTTCAAACTTTTGCAAATAGAATGTCTTCCATCTTGTTTTATAGATCTAATGATTTGAATGGATGATACAGATCTATTAAACTAGTACCGCACTTTCTTCTCATAACATAATCCCAAATTATCTTCAAACAGGGAAAAGTTTCTTTCAAGAATATCATGTTCCTCTCTTTAATATCGCTGAATTGAACTTCTACATCAAATGATTAATAACAAAAAAATATATATATATCAAGATTGACAAATTATAAAAAAATCAGCTTTCAAAATACATCAGAGTTAATAAGGACACAAATCACAGAATTGCACTCATTGGTACTGACAAGGCGGAAAAATTTCTTACCTAAAAAAAAAGAAAAGGGAAAAGAACTCAATCATTGAGACTTCAAAGTTAATACTAGCATGTCATCGACTCATCATGTACACCAAATGGTTGTCAATCACAAAACTAGTCATGGTTTGTAAAATCAAGAGTACAGGGTTATCACATCCAGGCCCTTTCTGATATGCAAAACTGATAAATGAGACAGCCTGATGTCTCAGTTTTGAATAGAAGCGTAGGTGACAAACCTTATTCAAAGGGACATGACTAATACTTGGTCCATTAATTTTTTTTTGATAAGTAAGTAATTTTATTAAAAGCGTAAGGCGCCCCAAAGTACACAGGCAGTATACACAAGAGGCACAAACGCTAAACCCTCAAACCCAAAGCCCAAACCCTCATTAATTTTAATACTAATAAAATGCACTTTGTACATTCACGTTCATGTAAATATCTACCTAAAAGGAATAGGACCAACGTGATAATGACATATCACAAACTGCAAGTTATGAGATATGTGGCCTTCTTTCTGCTTTCTAACCCAATAGAAGCTCCTCTTAGGGCTAAATAGCAATTCTCTTTATGTTAGAGCAGTTTAATGAAATCAGTCGGTAAAACAGGTTTACGAGAATAAGGAGAAATGTGCTATTCTGGTTCGAACTAATAAAAACAAACAAGGAAGTGCCTTGAAAAAGGGGATTCACTTTTTATTTGTACTTCACACCATATAAGTTCTAAACTTTAAGTAGAAACTTTGCTTAACATACTGATTGATAAACGTACATTTGAAAGTTTTTCTTCTTCTGAGGTGCACACATTCACAGACTGGACAATGCATGAACTTAGACTGGCAATGGCATCATTACACGAAAGTCTATAGATTGATCGCGACAGAAGGTTTTGAACCAATGGAACAGAGGCATGACTGAAGCAATCATTGAAAACCACAGTAAGTGGAATTCCCGATATAGATTGCCTAATGGATTTTATCATATCAGGATAACCACCACCTGAAAGACGTTCGAGTCCATCAACGACCTATACAAGCATCAAAAAATTAAATTAGAAATATATGATCAAGCTTTAAATAGAAAGCCAATGAAAATTAAGGGCTTTTATTATACTAATGACAGATGCTACATTGCCGACTATTTAACAACAAATGATATTTCATACAGAAATCACTAAAAGACAAATCACCCCTGCAAGGAAAAAAAGAAAGAAAGAATAGTGTGCTCACAGATGAAGTATAAACTAGAAATATGGATAAGGATATATAGTTCAACACAAAACAGAAACATTGACGCAAATGATTTTGAGAAAATAAGGTTCAGATACCACAACATCATCAGAACACACGCAGAGACATAGAAACTCCCATTAGAAACCGCATCACTGCATTGCCAAATTCTAATATATTCCATTTTTGAAACTTAATCAACTTCAGTCACACCTGCACCAAAGAAGGAAAGATGACAACTATTTCCAAATTGCTTGTTTTTTTTAAGACAAGCAACAAGCTGCTAACTTTATACAGTAAACAAGCATCACAACGGAAAACACATGAATGATATAAGAGATTCAATCATAGAAGAAACAAACAACCATAAAGCACAAATACACACACATATCAATGACCACAAAGCAGGACTCAGAGACAAGTGACCAGACCAGGAAACAGACGAAGCACACATTTTGAGTTTTGAACCAACAGATGACTTACTCAGACTAAAGGGCTTAAAACACTATTTAGTAAATGCTTTTTTTTTTTCAAGGGAATGATCAAAAGAAGCAAAAGTTACTCGACAAACAAAACTTTATCTTCTATAAGAAAGATTAAGGAATGAAAAGTAAAGAATCACGTAAGACAACTGAGAAAACTTTTATCTACATTAGGGAAACGAGCCAACTCAACTCAAGTAAGCCCCCAATTAGCTGGAGTAAGCAATATGGATTCTTTTATGCCACTCAGCCTTATCTAGGGCCACCCAAGAACAAGAGTCCACAACAGAAAAAGATATGAAACAACTTTTAGATGTGTACTTAATGTACTCAAAAAAAGAAATTACCAGCAAGGAGACACCAGATATATCAATTGCCTTACAGGTAACAAGTTCCAGTAGCCTTTCAGGTGTAGACACAAGAAACTCAGGCTCACAGCTCTTTAGACTGTCAAATGCAAAAAAAAAAAAAAACTTTTAATGAGAAAGAAGACAAAAACTTACACCCAAGTCTCTAAACAAGAAAGACTGTTAGAGCACATAGCATGTGTAAAAACAAGGCATTGACTTGACAGCATGAGACGAACATGGGTAAATGTGTACATTCATGCAGAAAGGCACATGTGCATACCTGCGCATACACATGCACAAACATAGATAATTTAGGCTTTATTAAAAGAAGGACCAATTTGCCTTAGTAAGGGGGTCTCAGACATGCAAAAAGTTGCCGATTAACATGGTAAACAAGTAAGCTTGTCTATGTGAAAGCATATGTTCCGCTTTAATCACATGCATCACCACTCTATGTTATAAAAATAAGAATGTAGATTCTAAACTTACCCTTGAATCTGGTGATCCAATGATGCACCAGGATGTATACTCACAGTATGTATTCCAAGAGCCTTCAAAGGCTTGCAGATTGAGCGAACCTGTGAACATATTTGAGGATAAAAATTTATTACTGAAAACAAATAATGGCTTCTCAGGCTACATACTCTTCAAGTACATGAAAATTATTTTCCTTATTGCAAGAAATATACAAGAACTCACTAGAAGGGTATTTATTATGCCATGTAAAAATGAGATAAGACCACTGTTTTTTGTAGTAGTTAGAGCTCATTAAAAATTTTCAGCAGATATAAAAATACTATTAAAGAAAGAAAGAGAAAAGGAAGGAACCCTTTGCAAAATCATCTATAATGAGTCTGTAAAAACCCATGGAATTTCCAACCAGCCCCAAATTAAGGTACTGAGTAAAAGAAAAGAAACAATGGGTAAAACTAAAAAATCTTTTGGGCAGTAAGAGAAGGAAAAAAAAAATAAAGCAATTAAGATTGAGAATGGTAAGTGAAGCTATATTTACTAACCTTCACAGCTTTCTCCTGGGATGGTACAAGGAATAAAAGAAAGGGACTGGCAAAAGTCAGGCCTTCTTTCTCCTTTCTTGCAATGGTATCAGCAGCAGTGGAAAGCATCCAAGCAATTTGCTCTACAGTAGAACTAGCTCCACTTGTCTCCAAAATATCCTTTCCAGCTGAATAATATTTCCAGAATTCAACTCCCCATTCATTAACAAAGAAAGGCTTGTCCTCTTCACTAATGTAGGTACCATCATGTCGCAATGCATTTTCTATTGAATTCAAGCACATAATGAGAAACTTCGATGGATGATTTAAGTTTTCACAGGCCCATCCATGTTGACCATGTTCACCTTTCTTTCCAATCACTTGAACCTTTTTATCTGAGTCAACAAGACATTTCTGGCCCAGTCCATTCATGGATATCATTGAACTTTTTTGTTCATCCTTCAAATTCACAACCTTCTCATTTTTCTGTTCTAACGTGACATTCCTAGCTTCAGTTCCGTTCCTCAGTGCAGCACTTTTCCCTTTAACGAAACCCCCCTCGTCATCTTGGGAAGACATTTTCTTCTTAGGTTCCTTTCTTTTCAAATCCTTTTTTTCATGCCTGTCGTTGAAAGGGTCATCAGGAGTAGGGAGGCTAAAACACATCCCCTGTAATGTCATGATAGAGTCATATATGATAATCTACTTGTGAAATGGGCAAATAGTCACAGACACTTCCATTTAGTATTATCCATGTCAGATAATAAGACAACTAAAATATATATAAGACAAATATAAAATATAAATTGGGAAGATGTAGTGAATTGGGGTATTTTAGAGCTGCAAGGGAATGCTTTGTGTGTGATTCAGTGTAAACTTGCACTTGGTGCTGTTGTTTATCAACTATGGAAACAAGGGAATGATACTTTTTTGATAAGTAAGTAGAAATTTTATAAAAAGCGCAAAGCGCAGCCCTGGTAAAACAAGGGAATGATACTAGGCATGGAAACAATCTGAGTTCAGGGGAGCATATCCTTAAGAGGATAGATTGGGAGGTGAGAACTCGTGTCATGGGGTTTGGGAAGTTTGGAAATACTGAGATTAACAGAAGACTCTGCTGTAGATGGGGTCTGCAGACCCTTGAGTCGTTTTTTTTTTTTTTTTTTTTTTTGCTTTGTTTTGTGTTTGTAGTAGGTTATGAGGTTCGATTAGGAGTGATGTGTGTTGTTAAGAAGATTGATACCTTGGGGTGTCTTATAGTAAACCCATAATATAGCATGTTGAAACACCACTCAACCTAAAAGCTTAAGCCTATTAGTTTGAGCCCAACTATGATATATAAATCACTAACACTTATGACATCTTTTTAATGCGAAACTCAAACCTTTCTATACTCATACATCTATACTTAACAATCTCTCCTTCATGTGTAAGACCATCACCATATTACTACACTCCCCAACAAACGGAAGCTTTTTATCAATCTTATGAGCCCTCTCCAAGATCACTTGTGGCCTATGTGGGTTTGCCCACGCCACGCACCTTTGTCCCTACTCCATAGATTCTCGTTTGTGCCTGTGCCATGAACCTTTGCCCCTTACTCCAAGGACCCTCGTCCATTTTCGCACTTTTGCACCTTGCACCTTTGTCTCTAGTCCAGGGACCTTTGTTCGTGCATGCACCACTCCACCATACCGCACATCATCATCGGCTCTAATACCACTTGTTAAAGAAATTAATATCTTAGAGAGTCTTTTAATAAGCCCATAATATTGCATGTTAAAACACCACTCAACCCAAAAGTTAAGCCTATAAGTTTAGGCTTACCTATGTTGTATTAATCACTCACACTTATGACATCTTTTTAATGTAGGACTCAAACCTTTCTACCCTCACACATGTATACTCAACATGTGTGATGTAGTTACAATGTAGTGATTGTGTACCAGTTTTTACTCGTTTGTAATGGTGTTTTGATTGTTTTATAATATGAATCTTATTCATAATATATATATATATATATATATATATTGGATTATTTTTTTCTGCAACTCCAATGAATCTGGATGCAAAGATCTTATTCACACATAATTGCAAGCATTTTAAGGACAACATGAAATAAAAACTTCTCACAAAGACCAAAAGATGCCTCTAAATATTTGAATCCAAACAGCAAGTCTCATTAGAGAACAGGTATAACCAAAAGTTTTGTTTTCAGATATCACCATCAACTAAGCAACAAATAAATATGTCTTAGCTAGAAATTTCTTGATTTCTGTGACATTCATGCCAGTTAAAAACAAACACATTTATCAAGAAACCAGATAACAAAGAAAAATGCAATCTATCTTGTGCCAAAGTTCTCGTCTCATAAACTCAAAATCAGATCACCACTATGCTATGTTAGCTAAAGAAATGAGTAGATACTGGAATGTTTCAAATGCCATGTTTCACTAGTTTTCACAAATTTACAATTAGAAACAACCCACCCAAGCTCTTATTTCCCATCTCATCTTTTGTAGGGTGCTACTGGTTGTAGCCGTGTTCCAGTTTCTGGAAGGTGTAAACTTTTTTGTTTACTTCTAATGAAATGCCATGTTTCATGTTATTGTTATAGAAAATCTGAAGAAACCACAGGCAACTAGGCCACACCATATAGTTCCCTGTTTAGGCCCCTAAATAAAAACCATAAAATTAAGAAAAAAAAAAAACTATTAATTTCCCTTTCCCATTATTATTTTTCAACAAAAGATTGGATGATATATAGCTTCCAAAGCACTTGCAACTCGTCGAATTTCCCCCCAATAATTTCCACCCTTTTCCCCCACAGTTTCCAAGCAACCAACCATATCATAACTGGAAAAATACCTCGCACATGCGTCGTTTTCCGTTCTTGCGGCGCTTTTTGGAAGCAATAATGGCGGCTACCCGAGCAGAGACAGAAGAAGACGAGTCACTCTGCTTATGAAACCTCTTCCTCATCGCCTTGCTCCTCTTCTTCATCACTGCATCGTCACCTTTCGCCATTGCCACAACAAGAGAGAGAGAGAGAGAGAGAGAGAGGCTTTCAGTTTTCTTAAGCTCTTAGGTCGGCTATGGCAGGTCTTTTGTGGTCTAGTGGCAGGATGGATATTTTGAAACAAGCCTAAGGGTATCCTAGTCATTTCGAAGTGGATTTTTGGATATCTCGGGCTTTACTCATTTGGGTACCTGGAGTGGCGCTGTTTTAAGGCCCAAAATGAATTTAAAATGAATGACTCTTAGACCATGTGTCACTGGGAGCTGAAGTGGGAGAATTGGGCTTTCTAATTGGGTACCGGCCCAAATTAATGAAAAAATAAATAAAATAAAACAGTTCCTAATTTTCCAAGGTGACAACAGCGAAGAGAAAAAAAGAAAAAAAAAAAACATACACATTTCTCATTTCATGTGACTGGGGATGGTTGGTAAAGCTGGTGGTCTTTTTGGGTTTAGATGTGGTCTACCAACCACTTCTTCAATTTTTTTTTTTTTTCTGAGAAAATTACACATATTCTTTTCAAACTATTATCTCAATGTCATTGTCCCCCAAATACTAGTTGTATAAATATTTCTTAAAAAAACAAAAAAAAAAAATCAATGCTCCCAACGCCAGTAAAAAGAGAAAATGACCATAAATTTTTTTTAATAAATCAAAAATATCCTTACAAATTAGAAAAAAAAAAATTCAAAAAAAATCCTTAAAAAAAAATAATTGTTAACAAGAGAACCAAATTTGCCTTAAAGCTATTTTTTTGGGTGTAAAATGTTTTTAAAAAGTATTTCGCTTTGTTCAATTCTTGATGCGGGCAAGTTTAGAGCATAAAGGAAGAACTTAAAGCCATTTTTACCTTCTCTCTCTCTGTCTCTCTGCGTCACCAAATTGCCTTAAGGAAGAACTTAAGGAAGCAGGATTCCAGGATTTCACAAGCTGGCGAGGCGATTGTAGTCCACGGCTGAAGTGGGTGCTTTACTAATTTTTCTAACCGTTTTTTTTTTTTCTAATTTAAATGAAACATGAAGAAAGAGGACAAAAAAAGATCCTGAAGGACCTGGCAAACAACTAGTGAATCCCGCTCCAATATGATCTTGTCAAGAGTGAGAAAATGAGCTTCCGGCATTTGGTTACTAAATTGGTCTAAAATATTTGCTTAAGGTGGCATAGTCCATAAGCATTTTCAAGGACTATTTTTCTAATTTTATTCCTTTATGTTTTTTTTTTATCTGTTTTTCCATAGAAAATACTAGAATTATTGATTAACAAATGTAAGTTGATTTTCTAGTGGCCCAATTAATTGATATGTTATAGTTTTATCAAATGAAATGTTGAATTTCATTATTGACTATTGATAAGTGCTGAATGTTACACATTCAAGTCCCTTAATTCACATATGTTAATCTCTTAATTTTATTATAATATGATGTTTTGTGTTATTTTTTTTGTGTTTTTCCTTATTTTGTAGGTTTTGAAAGAAAATAAGTCAATTCCATTAATTAAGGCTTCAAACACATAAACTGTACAAAGTTGCTCAGCATTTGACCTTTGTGCATTATTTTGGTCATAACTTTTAGTTCAAAATTCGAATTAAGGCAAGGTCAAGTGCGTTGGAAAGAGGACTCAGAAATGAATAAATCATTAAGCCAAAATTTTTACATTTAAGGTGCGCTCAATCGCCCAAATTGGCAATCGAGCGCCAGCTGCGATCGATCCCCGTTTCCTGGCACTTGATCGCAATCGTGCGCTAAAAAATTCTGAAGTCGACAAAACTGATATAGAAATATGGTAATCCGACCCCAACTCAATCTTGGACTTCTTAGGGTGTACGAAATTGATTAGGGTTGTTCTTAAACTCTATAAATACTCCCTTAAGTCCTCCATAACAAACACATAAGCTTAAGGAGAAGAATCAAAGACTTCAAATAAGAGTTTTTCTTAATTCTTTCTTTCTTTTCAGTTTCTCTTTGTTATTTTCTTGTGAGGATGATTTTCATCCGAATTATGTGTAACTAATACTTTAGTTAGGGCTTGATTGAAACCTTAATCATGTCTCTTTAAAGTTTTAATTTGTCTTGCTACAATTCATATATTGATGTTTAATTTGATTATTTATGGTTTTATCAAATTCCTCACATATATATGTTCGATCATCATGACACATGTGGTATGGATATGTTATTTAGGTTAATTTGGATAACCAAGTCCTAGGCCTATTAGAGTAACAAAAGAACTTCATCACAGGTTCTTGGGATAATCAACATAAAAAACCAGAATATACACCATGTTCTAGGTTTTAGTGTGTTTGTCGATCTCCATAGATTTCTACTTTCTTGAAGAATAACTTAGTATACACCCATGCTAAATCCCTCAAGAAATAAAGAATTAGAGTATATACACATGCCTAATTCATTGCTTAGGGAAAATCAATAGCTTTTGGAGTATACACTGATCATGCCCTTAGGCTGGAAAGCATTGAGTGTCATGTTATGATTGTAGCATTGTGCATATTGTGATTCTTAATTAAGTATAATTAGCGGTGGATATCGCAGCCCTACCCTTTATTCTTATTATTTCAATTCAATATTTTATCTTGTTTCATTCACAACATTTTTTTATGAATTTCTTTTTAAACATAATTTACCAATCCTCATGAGAATGATCTCGTATTTGCCGTCTATACTATCGTTTTGATCTTGTGCACTTGCAAGTAAAACGTACACATATTCGTCTATTTATTTAGGTGGATATTTGTACAACAACTATAAACAATTAATTTATAAGTTACAAAGTTTATGGTTTAAGATCTTCTATGTGATAATATCATTTACAAACCTTAAACCATATTCAATAAA
Organism: Betula pendula; assembly: GCA_900184695.1. Taxonomy (NCBI): domain Eukaryota; kingdom Viridiplantae; phylum Streptophyta; class Magnoliopsida; order Fagales; family Betulaceae; genus Betula; species Betula pendula. The sequence continues at coordinate 24,442 of FXXK01002287.1, read as the reverse complement.
ACTTAAGGACTTATACGTATATGACAAATAATAATAAATTAATGGATAAATATAAATAGTAATATGCCCAATGTTTTTAAAATAATTCAAGAAATAAACAACTTTAATTAATAAACTAAAATGTGGAAGTGGACTTTAGGGCATAAGCCCTAAAAATCTCCCACTTCCTCTCAAATCCAATTTGGCATATATTTGACACTCTAAGTGAGACTCGAAAGTCTCTTGAAACAAGGTCTAAGAGAAAGGGTCCGCCAAATTCTTAGTCGAGGCAATCTTTTCCACTACTGCATCTCCCTAAGAGACAATCTTTCTAATGAAATGATACTTACGCTCAACGCATTTTCCTCTCTTATGGTTTTTCGGTTCCTTGTATTGTGCAATTGCTGCACTGTTATCACAAAACACGTAATATGAGACTACTCCATCCTCACAACACCAAAATCTATTAAGAACTTTCTAAACCAAATAACTTCATTTGCTACTTCACAAGCTACAACATATTCGATTTTCGATGGTGGAATCAGCAATGTAAGATTGCTTGACACTCCTCCAACTCATAGCTCCATCACCTAAAGTAAAGACATACCCTGATGTGGATCTTCAAGAATCACAATATGACTGCAAGTCAGAATTGTATAACAAGTGGTTATAGAATCCTCACTATTGTAGACAAGTATAAAATTCCTTGTTTTCCTAAGATACTTGAGTGTATGCTTAATCGCTACCCAATGTGGTGGTCCAAGACTTGATTGATACCTGCTAACCATACTAATTGCAAAACAAATACCTAGCCTAGTATATAGCATTACATACATGAGGCTTCTTACTACCAAAGTATAAGGAATCGCTCTCATATGCTCTTCCACTTAAAGTGTCCTTGGACGCTCTTCTTTAGAAAGATGGACCCTATGCCTAAAAGGAAGTAATCCCTTCTTGGAGTTTTGCATACTAAACTTGGACACAATCTTATGTATGCATACAGCCTGAGATAAGTCTAACATCATATTCTTGCGATTTCAAACTTGTTTATGAGGATGTTACATGTTATGAACTTTAAAACTTGTATAATTCATGCTAGCCGTCTTCTTTAAAACTTGTTTACAAAATGTAAACAATTTAGATCACTACATGTTATGAACTTTCGAACTCATACCCTATGTGTTATATGCCATATGTTAAACCATTGAACCTCGCATGCCATTCAAATGAAATTGAATTTTAAATTTCTTATGACTTTATTTAGCAGGCTTTATCCGTACTTACTAAGCTACAAATACAAGCCCACTATCATCAGATCTGTACATCTAAACCCATAATGGAAAATCTAGACATGTAATCTTGAGACATGAATATGTCAAACATTTGATAATAGATGGTATTATCACTATTGTGTATGTGAGGTCAAGTAAAAACTTGGCAGATCCATTTACTAAGGGACTCTCGAGAGATTAAGTGAAAAGTACATCTAGTGGAATGGGTTTGAAACATTTTCTCTAAAAGTCACCTATAATGGGAACCCAACCTTACACTATTTACAAATAATTTAAGGTTTAAAGGATAATAACAAGTTACAGTTAAGTGACTACAAAGCACTGAAATTTTTTGTTTTATCATAATAAACCCATTCTAGGATGTTCAATGTTAATTGTAATAGAGACAGTAAGGGAACTTCACCTATATGAACATAAGAAGTGAGACAACTTTTAGCAAAAGTTTAAGGTTTACTTTTGTAAATGTTCATGAAAAACCATGATGGAGCACATGGATAAGTGCAATTAAATTTGTGAGTTTTTCACTAAAATTGGATAAAATCATGTGTGTGGTATTTCCGTTTCTAACATATAAAGTCTTGGTTTAAGTTTATGCCACCATTGACTTTGTTAGAAATTTGAAATGCTTACACTAAATGAAGGTTTAAATCGAAAGATGCCTTCTTGTATGCATGAGGATATCAATATTTGACTGAGTATTTAATATAACAATCTAGGTGGGGGATTGTTATAAATATTTATAGATTGTAATATTAAAGATGTGGTTAAGTGGCTCAATGGTAAAGGCTTGCTTCTCTCAATGGTTTGAGGTTCAAAACCCTCATCTCTGCATATGTAAGTTTTCCAACTTACCTCGAAACTGGACTTGGGCTCGCACGCGGGCCTGGACGCACACCCAAAGCGTGGCCCACATTCAGGTTTGACGGTTATTAAAACTAACTACAAAGCGCGAATATGGAGAGTGTAACGCCCCAAGAATTTAGCTAACTTGTAGTTAAATTCATGGTTTACTTCCCAACCTTAATTATCCGATTAAGACTCATGGATACCTCTATTCTTCTTATGAGGGGAGAATATGTAAAACATTGGCTTGAAAATCACCTTATACACAGGATTAACCATTGAAATGGGGTTAACCCAGAGTATAATCTCCATAGGGCATTCAAACAATTAACTGGTAATTGTTTGAATTACCTATCTAACCATTTATCAGAGTAAACAACGGAATAATTGATCTAAATAAATAAATAATTCTATCATTAATAAGTGCGAGCACAGAGCTTTACATCTAAAAAATCAAACTTGGATATGTCAACTGTCGTTCTGACACCATAAAACAACTAAAATTCCCAAACGAACAATTTCCTAAGGAGATTGTAAAATACCGAAGTATTTTATGGAAGAGAAATAACTGAGTAAGTCGGCTGACTTAGTAAGTAAGTTATTTTAAAAGATGTGGGGTATAAAATTAGTACAAAAGTGGTTTTGAATTATACATGATTTTTCACAAAAAGGCGAGTCTAATCTCCGATATTAAACTCTTGATAAAAATAGTGCTTTTACTTTTAAAAGAATAATGAGCATAACTTCGGCGATTAAACATTTTAATGCAAAAAATATGCTCTATAAGTATAAATAGTCATATGTTTGACAATAGTCTATTTAAGACATTACCTCATCTCAATAGGATTAGTGTGTCTTATAAAGACATCTGGTACAACTCCGGTACCCCAAACATTGCACAAACATACCATCATAAATTAGCAGTCCGACCGAATCCAACCTCGAGTGGCCCACACTGACTAGCCATGCCGTAAATGATGACCCATTCAACGAATGTTGCACTGTCACAAACTAAACCATTGGATCCAAGGCCCTCTTAATAACATAAAATTTTTGACCATAGAATCAACCCGTAATAATGGTAAGCCCATGGCCATTATTCGATTACAAGACGGTGCAACCATGTTATACGATGCAAGTATTGTTCATTTATTCGAAAATAAAAAAGTATATAGCAAATAACATTTCATCGAAAAAATGGTAAGCTTGAACATAACGTGCTCAGTCATCTGATATATCGCACTTCAAAAATCGCAATTTCATTACTCAGGTAAAATACTTACCTCGATTGTTCATTCGAAGCCTAAGACATTTTGCAATCCCTCGAAAACTGTAAAATAGCCCAACAACACACTAAGAACATAATCTCATGCTAGTCGTGGGATTATGTGTGTTATTTGTCTTAAAAACCATAATTTAGCATTTCTGGTCATCATCAAATGTTTGATACGATTATTAAACGTTTGATCCTTAAAGATCGAACATTTGATCAAGAACAGTGGAACATTTGATGCATGCTCAGAATGCATGCAAATCTAAAAACTAATACAAAACCTTACTACAACTAATTTTAGATGTAGAATAGCATATAATAACATATAATAACATCATCTAACATTAAAGAACGTAGAAAATATTCATTTAAAGAGGTAAGCACAAGTTATTAAAATCTTTTGAAAAGTTAACATAAAAGATCTTAAATCATCATAACATAGTTTTGAAATCATAAATATAACCATATTTTGTATAAAACATTGAAATACAACACAAATAAGAATAAGGATTTAGAAACTACCCTTGGTGAAGATAATCCTATCCAAATGGGGTGTTTCCTCCAAAAATATCTCCTTTTAAACTTAAAAATGAGTTTTCTGAGTATTAAAGCGAGTCTAAGGGATGTTTAACAGGGTGGGGTGAAATTTATAGGGAAATGGGGTGTGGAATCGATTCCCTACAAAAAAACCATTTTTGGCAATGATCAAACGTTTGATACACTTGTTGGGAATATGGGTGCAAATTAAAAAAATTGCGTAGCAAAAAATTAATATATTCTCTACTTAGGATCTACTTTATGAAAAACATGCAAAGAACACTGCTATTAATAAGAAATTAGCAAGAACATAAAATTACTTACTTGCTAACTAGGGCTACGTCTTAGCTATATGAGCGAAGAATCCTCTCCTCGATGAACGCTTCAAGAGCTCCTCAGATCTTCTCACCAATGACTAGAAATAATCAAAGAACATGGATTCTTTCTAGCTCTTCAAAATTTTAACTTAGCTCTCCGAATAAATATTCAAGGAGTGCTTTCAATTCTTAGCAATGACTAAAAGAATTGTGTTGAAGTATTTTTGACTGAGCCACAAGGTCCTTTATTTATATTCTTGAAAGGAGTATAGGAGAAATAAAAGAAGCAAGTGGGACTGCAGGGAAGAGGGACTGGACAGCTAGGGTTTGCAAAACCCTACCCTCTTCCCTGCTGCAAAACCCTAGCCCTCACCTCCCTAGGAGGTGATGCATGGGCTAGGGAAAATTTCCTTGGCCTGTGCATCATTCCCTACTAACCTGGGCTGGGTTTTATTTCAAGCCTACCTTTTCCACTTCTTTCTCTATACAGTCTTTTCTTTGGGCTTATATTTTATTTAATAAAAACAATCTGCTTTTTTAATTAAATAAGCTCATGTTTAAATAAATAAAATAACCTGTCCAACAAATAAATAATAGGCCTGTCCATGGTTAATTTATAATAGCTTGATGAGGGACCTAAAGAGAAAAATATTTTCGGCTCCAATAGAATCTGACTATCCCAAGTCATTATTTATTACAATTAACGCCACTACATAATTGTAACTGCACTCCAGAAAATATTCTTGATTAAATTAACAAAGTTCTCTTTGACATTTACCACAAGTATGATTCCTACATAAAGTCCTCCGTAGACGAATAAGGGCTGAGATATTGTCACACTATATTCTCTACCTCTTAATCTTTGTGTACCAGATTTCTATTCTCTTATTATTCTCTCTCCTGTGAGTGTCCACCCACTAGGTATAATTTGGAGTTAACCTTACCAAATGCTCTGATTAAAGACTTAAAGAATAATACTGAATAAAATCTTATTCAATGGGAGACTTTGTGTTCTTCTTACGAAAGAAGGATTTTGATTTCCTATTGAGAAAAACTCTGCTCATAATGCTACATGTGATCACCCAATCACAAAGACCATGTTGACCTCATACAGCTTAAGGCCTCAGTCTACAATCTGTCAAAGTAAAGACATTTCACATCTGAGTTTACTGTTCTTTTAGGATTTAGAATCTTAAATATACATAGTCTGAGAGTTATATCTTTTCTAAAAATAGAATTTTAACAGAAAAGAAAAATCCCAAACCATTCAGTGTATACCACCTTATATACCTACACATCATCCCAAAGTATACACTTCGCCTGATTAAGGTAAATCTTACAATTGATGCGTAACAGTCTTACTTGATGGAATGTCCAGTTCCATCATGACTGCGAACAAATGATTTCGAAGTGCAACTTATAATCTTAGACCTTGTGTGATAAAACCTTACTCATACTCATAGACCATATTCAATGCATTCCCTGGACCTTTCGTATGGGAATAATCATAAAGAATCATACAAAAGATTATAAACCATATGCTCAAATATATATATATATATATATATATATATATATAATATATATATATATATAATCAATAATCAATTATTTATTACAAACTACAAAATCAATCATATCACAATCTTGGGATTTAGGCATAATTCCCAACAACACTATATCGAACGTTTGATGTGTATTTATATCAGAGAATCTAGAGTTCCTCATCAAATGTCTGATGGAGGTATCAAACGTTTGATAAAAGTACATCGAACATTTCATAAAATCATCGAACGTTTGATGTTCGTATTGACACCTTTTGAGCATCTGTAGAGAACGTGACTATACTCTCCAAGATCAAATGTTTGATGATGAACATCAAACGTTTGATGACTCAATTTCTGAATAAAATATTATTTAAAAACCTTTATAAAAATAGTTAGGTGTTTTTAAATCAAATCTTTGTCAAATAATTATGAAAATAATGTTTTGAAATTTTTGGGGTATTACATCCTCCCCACCTTATAAAAATTTCGTCCTCGAATTTAGCTATTTAAAACCTTTTTTTTAAAAAAAAAAAAATCTTGTTACACAATTGTAAATCCAGAAATGAGATGAAATAAATATTTAAAGGGAAAATACCACAAAAAGAGTAACAATTCTAAAGTAGTAAAACATTATAAACCAAACATTATTACATTATCCAAAATAAGTCATAGGCCCGTGCCTAAGACCAAATATCCATACAAAAATCAAAGTATATAAAACAACACTACAAAAAGAAAAGAAATAACATAAATGTCAAATCAAGGTTCTGCTCATTTGCCAGGCTCTCCCCCAAATTCCTAGAGCAAACCATCCCACTCGTCCATATCTGCCGGATCCTCCTCCTCTCTAGGGAGGATCTTCTCATGGATCTCCTTGAGTGTCCGCTCCGTCTTCAGATAGGTCCTCCTATCTGTGGCAGCAGTACCAAGCTCAACCTAACCTCCTTAGTGAGCTCCCGGATAGCCTCCATGCATGTGTCGAAGCGGCTCTCCATATCTGCATGGAGTGACTGCACCTCTCCTTGTAATGTGCCAATCACGGCAAGTATGCGGGTCTTTGTCGTCGATGTGCCAGGGGTTGCAGGAGCTGCCTGAGAAGATGTCGATCCTCCCGTAGGGTCAAGGGGCTGTATCGGAATCCTTGGAATCCTCTTTACATGGCTATCACTCATGAATAGGAATTTTTGGTTAATCAATGGTTTCTCTGGCACCATGGTAGTTCCCTCTGTGGAGATCCCAAAGGATTTGGCGATCTCGGTGATCAAGGTTCCCAAGGGGAGTGAGACCGGCTTGCTGTGGCAGGGGACACCCTTCATGAGGATCATGGCGAGGGTACCGAAGTCAATGGGCCTCTGTGTCCAGAAGGCATACAGGCATAAGGATCTCTCGTAGGTGATCGGATCCTTGCTCTCGACCGGGTGGATGAGGTTACGGAGGATCTTGTAAGCGATGGGCAGGTCACTGGTCTTGAAATCGCCAGTCGTACTCAAGGAGGTATCACGAGGCTCCTCACCGTAGAAACTATCCAGCATATCCGTCCTGGAAGGCTAATCATCGGAGGTCCACGGGTAGGCAGATTCTGGTACACTCGGAGTACCGGCAAGAGTGTTGATGAGCTCGGGGGTCACTCGGATCTCGTGGCTATGGAGCCAAGTGATGAAATATCCGTTGCTGAACTCGAAGATGTTTGAGTAGAACTCTCAAACCAGCTCTATAGAAATGTGTCCTAGGACAGTAAGCATCTTTGTCCATCCCTGGAGATCAAAGCACTCCAAGATCCTCGGGTTCTCCTTTGTGATGTCCACGAAGTCGATGGCATGCTCATCTATCAGACCTCTCGAATGGTAATAATCCACATACAGGTCTAAGGCCTTGCTATCCCGAAATCTCCAGGTGTCAAAGCGAACGGGGGCGGGTGTAGTCTGGGTCGGAGTAGATCCAAAAGTGGAAGAGTCCGCCATCTCAGCCTCAGGTGGCTGCTGACTGTCTTGTAGCTCTGGGGCTACTGGTGTCTCCTGGGCAGATGCAGTCTCTGTCTTGCGCCGGGTGCGTGACGAAGGACCGGCCGAATTTGTGGCCGCCTCAGCCCGTCTCTTTGGAGTGTGTGCCATTGTCCTATTGCAGCGAAAAAAAATAACTCTATCAAAAGTCTATCTAAGTGCAATTCTATCTTAATTCCTAAAAATCTTAAACTCCAATAAGATAAGATAAGAAATTAAACATAAGTATAGCGGTTTTTTTCGAAATAAGGGTTGGGTCACAAAATTTCATTACAGAGGGTTAGGGTTTATGCAAAGAAAATTTTCGCATTAGGGTTCAATCAACACATTAGTGGAGAAATTTCGTCGGGTGTTTTGCAAAATTATGAAATTACCCCTATGGGTGTTTTGTGGATTCGAAGGTCTAACAAAGGTTTTGACTAGGCGAAATAAATATAGTTCCAAGCTAACAATTGCAAAAATATATTTTCACCGAATAATCAGGTTTATGAAAAAAAATTTCCTGTTTCGGAAGGGTGGGTTTTGAAAAATAAATTTAGGGCAATGATTTTGTGTTTGGGAGCAAATCCCGACACAAATGGTATTTGATAATTTCTAATAGACATATATTAAAGATTAAATTCGGATTCGGTCGAAAAAATTTCGACTCCGAATAGGTAGGGGTATTTTCAAAATTTTGGGAATAAAATTCTCAAATCCGAATAGGTTTGATTGGAATCATTCTACCCATCCTAAAATCATCCTAAACTATTCCTAACATGCTTCAAAACATGAAATACTTAAAAGAAACGCTATAAATGATAAAAAAATGAAATACACAAAATACACAAAAATAAACGGTTGAAATTCATATTTTTATCTTGAAAATGCTTTAACTTAAGCTTGAATCCCCAAAAAATCAAAGAAAAGTGGCCGAAAATTACCTTGGAAAGATTTGGGTTAAGAGAAAATTGGGAGAAAATGAGTTTGGATGGAGATTATGGCCGTTTCAAAACTGACTTATGGGTTTCTGCGTTGCATCGAACGTTTGATTATCGCATCAAACATTTGATGACGTCAGGTCAGGGCATTTATGACCGCCATCAAACGTTTGATGAATTTTTTCAAAAACGTTTGATGAGACCATAATCTAACATTTATGGCTGACATCAAATGTTTGATGTGGCCATTAGTTCAAAATTTTATTTTATTTTTATTTTTTATTATTTTATTTTTTTAAAGAAAAGAAGAAATCCATAAATGCATTTCAAATTCCTTTCATAGTAAATCTCATTTCAAAATAACAAGGAATTTTAACTCGTTCCCTTGAAAACATAAACATGCATTTCTACCCAAAATGCAGCCCTAACTACCTAGTTCTTGTGTGCAACTTAGTCTAATTGCTATTCTAAGCGTTGGTGATTCCTTCATCATTGCTGGCATCATCCTCAAATAGATCTTATTCATCCTTGATCATTGCTTCAAGATCCTTCTCAATACTTAAATGAAAAGCTGCCTTGTGACGCCGTGTTCCCTTGCGTAGCGTTCCGTTCTTCAGTAAACGAATCTCTTCTTGCGTCATCTTGGCATATTCATTCTCAATGTGTTTCATGTGAGTTACTATCTGAAGTTTCCTTTCCATACTTAGATGTGGATGAGCCGCCCAAGGAATGGGTGAAAAATCTCTTACAACGTATATGTTGCGGCGTTTTCATTTTGGAGGTGCTACCTCAAGATTCTTAAAAGTAGGCTCCGATCCTGAACCCTCGCGGTTGTGGATACGCTTAGATGCTGTTAGAGGTTTATATCCTAGCGCATAGGGTCCACATTCCTCCGGCCATCCTTGTCTGGACTTCTCAATCCCGCAGCGTTTAATCAATTGCTCATTCAGGGGCGGAGGCACGTTAGGCTTTGGGGGGTCCATGGCACCCCCAAACAATTTCAAATCCTTAAATTTTTTTTTTTATATGTTTACTGGTGAATGGGCCCGGCAAAATGAAAACAATGACCCCCCAAAAAATTTTTATGGTTCAAAAACTATGAGTATATTAATTTTTTCTCCTTTAAAAAAAAAAAAAAAAAAAAAAAAAAATTAGTCGAGTTAGAACATAGGCTGTACATAAAAAAAATAAAATATATATATATTATGGCTAATAAAAAAAAACTAAAAAAAAAAAAGAGCACTGAGCGGTAAAAAATTATCTCCTTCAACACGCAGAGTACATTGAAAACTGTCAATCACCAACTCTGAGTCTCTCAAATCTCAACATCAACGATTACACTGCCAAGGGGAAAATGGGAAAATGAGAAAAATTTTTTCAAAAAACTCTCAAATCTCTCTCAATTTCAACCAGTTGGCCAGCCCAACGAAAAAGAGAAAACAATTTGTTGTGATTGTGTGAAAATACCGAGAGGCTAGTCAATCTGGTCTGGATCCACCTACGGGCTTCGGTTGTCCACGCACCGGCACCAGCAGCAGCAAGCAGCAACGCAACCCGGCAACTGTGAGTTTCTACTCTTTCTTCTCTGTAATCATGTGATTTATGCTAAGAAATTTGGGGCTTTTCTAAGACTGAAAGTGAGGGTTTGTTTGTTCAAAAAAAAAAAAAGTGAGGGTTTCTGGCTTTGTTCGCTCAAAAAAAAACAGAGAGTGACTCTGTAGAGACTCTTGAATATGCTGTATGCGGCGTGAGGGGTCTGAGAGGCTTGAAAGTTGAGAGTTTGAGAGACATAAGATTCTTAGAAGAATTCTCTAGAAAGTGAATAATAAAGGAGTAGATAGATAATAAATGAGTGGAAAAAATTTATTTGATATTGTATGTGTAGAATTGAGAATAGCAAAAGAATCCAAAAAAAAAAAAAAAAAGAAAAAGAATAGCAAAAGGCTAAAATCAAACGGATTAAAACAAAAGAAAAAAGAAAAAAGAAAAAATGTGGTCTTTTTGGTTGTTTGTCGAGAATGAGATGAGGAAAGAAAAATATATATATATATATATATATATATATATATATATATATATATATATATATTATATATATATATATATATATATATATATATATATATATATATTGCATAAAACAACAATTATTTTTTTTTTTAAAAAAAAAAACAAAACTTGTTAGGATTATTTTTTTAACTTTAATTTTCAGTATTCAATTTGATAAATTAAGACCTGAGTTGTTCATTCTAATAATAAAAAAAAAAATTCAATTGCTTTTCAAATAAAATTTTTTACAAACAACAAAAAGACAAATTGCAATGACATGTTAAACTTTTATTTATGATATTTTAATTGGCATGGATTATGTTCATATTAAAGTAGTAGTACTGAAATTAATAGTGTATAAGGAAATTAAAAGGTAGGCGTGAATTTTTTTTTTGTTTTTGTAAGAGACGTGAAATTTATTTATTTAAATTTTTTTTTTGTCAGAGGCGTGGAATTTGTTAGTGTAGTAGTATTTAAATTTATTAGTGTAGTGTGAAAACTAGGCATGCCTTTTTTCAGCTGAAGTACTTATTAAAATGTAAGACCTTAATTTTAGATGAAAAAACTTGTTCAAGTTAAATTGAATTTTTTTTTAATTATTATATTATATTAATACTTGTTTTTAAGATAAGTATTTAATTTATTTTTATTGGTTTGCAACATTCGACTAGTACCTTATTGTGTTTGGTTTGTTTCAAAAAATCACTCAAGATCATAACACTGATTCACTGAAAGGTACTCATTTTTCTTAGACCCTATTAATTGTACTTAGTTTATTTTACAAATAGTTTATATTATTATGTGTTTGTGATGTTGTTAGATTAAGATTTTTGAATAATTAATTTGTCTATTGAATTTTTTTTTTTAATGGTTGTGAGTTTGATTGATTAATTTATTTATTTCTCTTTCACTTGTTAATGCTAGGAAGAACTATTATGAGTAAAAAAAATTCTAACAAAGATGTAATACTTCTAGGTACTTTCAGGTTAATTATTGATCCATACATTTTTCTTACATCTAAGAAAAAAGTATGGGCAAACTAAGCACAATCGATTCATTCTTTAAGAAAAAAGTTGCGAGTCATTCAGAGGTTAATATATCTTTACTTAGACAATTAGCAACAGATCTTGATGCTCCAGTGACTGATGAACGACCTTCTAAATATCCACGAATCCAATCTAAAGAAATAGGTGCTACCTCTTTGGTACGTGATCCAGGATTACGTCTACAAATATGAGAATTTCCTCTTCAAGTACAAGATGAAATGCGACGTGCTTATCTCAAAGCTGGTCCATGTCAACCCATTCTTCTAGAATATCCACTTTCAGGATTGGAGAATCATTGTCGTCGATTTCAAGCTTCTTGGTTCCAAACATACTCAACTTGGTTGGAGTATTCATATGAAAAAGATGCAATATTTTGTCTTCCATGTTACATTTTTGGCAAGAAATTGACAGGTCGTCCTGGATCAGATGCATTTACAGTGAAAGGTTTTAACAATTGGAAAAATGTGAATGATGGATCGAGTTGTCCTTTGATGAGACATGTAGGGAAAGATCCAAATTCACCACATAAAATTGCTGTGAAATGTTGTGATGATCTGAAAAATTATTTAAGGCATATTGGCAAGTTAATTGAAAAACAATCATCACAGGAAATGGAGAATAATCGGCTGCGGCTCAAAACCTCAATAGACAGTGTTCGATGGCTAGCATTCCAAGCTTATGCATTTAGAGGTCATGATGAAAGCTCCGGTTCAAAAAATCAAGGTAACTACATTGAATTGATAAAGTTCTTAGCAACTTATAATGATAAAGTTGCTGGAGTTGTCTTGGAAAATGCTCCACGGAATGCAAAATATACATCACCCCAAATTCAAAAAGAAATTTTGCATATCTTTGAAACTAAGGTGCGAGATGTGATTCGCAAAGAAATTAGGGATGCCAAATTTTGTATTCTTGTTGATGAAGCTCGGGATGAATCAAAAAGGGAGCAAATGGCAATTATTTTGAGGTTTGTTGATAAAGATGGTTTTATTAGGGAGAGATTCTTTCATATTGTTCATGTCAAAGATACTACTGCATTAACTTTAAAAAATGAAATATGTGATGTTCTTTCTCGTTATGACCTCCAAATTGAGAATATTTGAGGTCAGGGATATGATGGAGGCAGTAATATGCGTGGTGAATGGAATGGGCTGCAAGCTTTATTTCTTAGAGAATGTCCTTATGCATATTATGTGCATTGCTTTGCTCATAAGCTACAGTTAGCTTTAGTTGCAGCATCTAGAGAAGCAAAACCTGTTCATCAGTTCTTTGTCAATTTGACTTCTATTATCAATATTGTTGTTGGTTCTTCAAAACGTAATGATGAATTGCAATCTGCTTAAGTTGCTGAAATTGAAAGTATGATTGTTTCTAATGAAATTGAGACTGGAAGGAGGGCAAATCAAATTGGTACTTTGCAACGACCTGGAGATACTCGATGGTCTTCTCATTTTCATTCTGTTTGTAGCTTGATAAGAATGTTTCGTGCAACTTGCTCAGTTCTCGACACTATCTCAAAGGAGGGAATCAACTATTCTCAACGTGGTGATGCTGAAGCAGCTTATATGGTATTAACATCATTTGAATTTGTTTTGATCTTACATTTGATGAAACAGATTATGGGATCTACTAATTCTCTTTGCCAAGCTTTGCAACAAAATTCTCAAGACATTTTAAATGCCATGAGCGTGGTTTCAACTACAAAATTACTTATTCAGAAGTTGAGAAATGAAGAGTGGGAGCCTTTCCTTGATACTGTTAAATCATTTTGTGAAAAATATGAAATTGATGTTTCTGACATGAATGCTAGATACACTGGAGCTCGAGGCAGATCCCGTCGCCAAGATGAATCGATGACAATGGAGCATCATTTTAGAAATGATGTATTTACTGCTGCAATAGACTTTCAATTGCAAGAACTGAATAATAGATTTAGTGAGCATGCAATGGAACTTCTTATTCTTAGCGCCGCTTTAAGTCCTAAAAATGCATTCAAATCATTTAAGATTGATGATATATGCAACTTAGTTGAGAAGTTTTATCCTCAAGATTCACAGAGTAAGAAAAAATCATTTTGAGATTTCAGTTGCGTCATTATGAGCTTGATGTGCCAAAACATTCGGATTTTCAGAATATATCTACTTTATCTGAGTTATGCAGAGGATTAGCAATTTCGGAAAAGTCAAAGATCTATAATTTGATTGACAGGTTGATTCGTCTAGTGTTGATTCTCCCTGTTTCTACTCCCACTACTGAACGAGCTTTTTCTACTATGAAACTTGTAAAAACTAGATTACGTAGTAGAATGGAAGATGAGTTTCTAGCAGATCATTTGGTAGTTTATATTGAGAAAGAAATTGCAAAGGATTTCACTACAGAGATGATAATGGATGAATTTTATTCCATGAAAGATCGCCGCCGAGCATAATTCGAAGAGGATACGAAATTCTTTTTTGTACATGTCTATAGCAAACTAGAACACTTTTGTATTCGGAACAGAACTTCTTTTTAAAGATGATTTTATAGACATGTAACTTTTATATTCAGTTATGACAGTATAAATTTAAGACTTGTCTGCTTTTATTTTATAAAAATATACGCGCGCACACACATAGAGAAACTAAGTATATATATGTAAGTAACAGTTCAGACCCCCCAAGAAAAAATTCCTGGCTCCGCCCCTGCGCTCATTCAACAAGACCGGGTGGCTGGGATAAAAACTAAATAAGCACAATTCTATACTATCATAACCAAGTTAGGCTATTTACTTTTATCCTGCACCTCAAACAATCATCACACCAATGCTCTATCCCATCAAGATTTAAGCCTATTGAGTACTCCTAGTTCCATATCAATTATGTGATTAACCAAGCCAATGCTCTAATACCTTCTGTAACGTTCCAATAATTAGCTAACTTGTAGTTAAATTCATGGTTCGCTTTCTAGTCTTAATTATTTAATTAAGACTCTGGGATACCTCTATTCTCCTTATAAGGAGAAAATATGTAAAACACTAGCTTGTGATCACCTTATACACAGGATTAACCATTGAAATAGGGTTAACCTAGAGTATAATCTCCATAGGGCGTTCAAAAATTAACTAGTAATTGTTTAAATTATCTATTTAACCATTTATCAGAGTAAACAGCGGAATAATTGATTTGAATAAATAAACAATTATATCATTAATAAGTACAAGCACAGAGCTTTACATCTAAGAAATAAAACTTGGATATGCCAACTGTCATTCTGACACCATAAAACAATTGAAATTCCCAAACAAACAATTTCTTGAGGAGATTGTAAAATACCGAAGTATTTTACGGAAAAAAAAAGTAACTGAGTAAGTTGGCTAACTTAGTAAGCAAGTTATTTTGAAAGATGTGGGGTATAAAATTAGTACAAAAGTAGTTATGAATTATACATGATATTTTCACAAAAAGGCGAGTCTAATCTCCGATATTATACTCTTGATAAAAATGGTGCTTTTACTTTTAAAAAAATAATGAGCATAACTTCGTCGATTAAACATTTTAATGCAAGAAATATGCTATAGAAGTATAAATAGTCATATATTTGACAATATGATCTATTTGAGACATTACTCCATCTCAATAGAGTTAGTGTGTCTTATAAAGACATCTAGTACAACTCCGGTGCCTCGAACATTGCACAAACATACTGTCATAAACTAGTAGTCCGATCGAATTCGATCTCGGGTGGCCCACACTGACTAGCCATGCCGTAATTGGTGACCAATTCAATGAATGTTGCGCTGTCACAAACTAAACCATTAAATCCAAGGCATTCTCAATAACATAAACTCTTTGGTCATAGGATCAACCTGTAATAATAGTAAGCTCATGGCCATTATTTCATTACAAGATAGTGCAAACATGTCATACGATGCAAGTATTGTTCATTTATTCGAAAATAAAGAAGTATATAGCAAATAGCATCTCATCATAAAAATGGTAAGCTTGAACATAACGTGCTCAGTCATCTGACATATTGCACTTCAAAAATAGCATTTTCATTACTCAATTAAAATACTTATCTCGATTGCTCATCCGAAGCCTCAGGCATTTTGCAATCCCTCGAAAACTGTAAAATAACTCGACAACACACTAAGAACGTAATATCTTACTAGTTATGGGATTGTGTGTGTTCCTTGTCTTAAAAACCCTAATTTGGCATTTCTGGTCATCATTAAACGTTTGATACGATTATCAAACGTTTAATTTGATCAAGAATAGTGGAACGTTTGATGCATGCCCATAATGCATGAAGATCTAAAAACTCATACAAAACCTTACTACAACTAATTCTAGACGTAGAATAGCATTTAATAACATCATCCAACATTAAAGAATGTAAAAAATATTCATTTCAAGAGGTAAACACAAAGTTATTAAAATCTTTTGAAAAGTTAACATAAAAGATCTTAAATCATCATAACATAGTTTTGAAATCATAAATATAACCATATTTTGTATAAAATATTGAAATACAACACAAATAAGAACAATGATTTAGAAATTACCCTTGGTGAAGATAATTCTATCCAAATAGGGTGTTTCCTCCAAAAAATCTCATTCTAAACTTAAAAATGAGTTTTTTGAGTATTATGTCGAGTCTAGGGGATGTTTAACACAAGGGTGTGGTGAAATTTATAGGGAAATAGGGTATGGAATTGATTCCCTACGAAAAATCCATTTTTGGTAATGATCAAACGTTTTATATACTATATCGAACGTTTGATCTATTTATATTAAAGAATTTAGGATTCCTCATCAAACGTCTGATGGAGGTATTGAACGTTTGATAAAAATATATCGAACGTTCTATAAAATCATCGAACGTTTGATGTTCGTACTGACACCTTCTGAGCATCTGCAGAGAATGTGACTATACTTTTCAAGATCAAACGTTTGATGATGATCATCGAACGTTTGATTACCCAATTTCTAAAGAAAATATTATTTAAAAACCTTTATAAAAATAGTTGGGTATTTTTAAATCAAATCTTTGTCAAATAATTATGAAAATCATCTTTTGAAATTTTTGGCGTATTACATAGAGTCAAACCCGTGCTGTATCATATGAAAAGGCGCCTTTGAACCATTAAGCCAACTGCACATCTGGTTCAAGTAACGAAATTCGTAGTACTTAACCGTTTGCAACTGCACATCCAAAAGTTGCAATTTTTCATTAGCATCCCTTCAAAATCTATAAATGAAGGATCTATCATACAAATTTTACAACTCATTTTTCTTATTCTCTCTATTCAAATACACAATTTTGTAAAAAAACTCTGAAGAACAAACTTAAGAATTGTTATCTGCAGTTGGTGTCTTTATTGTTTCCTAAAGGTGAATTGCTTATAACCCGGCAACAAATTCTTTCGAATGGGGGCAATTATCACCTTAAAGATAGTGTTCATACATGTCCAGGGGTGGAGCCACAGCCACCCTTGAGGGTTGTGGCACCCCCAAATTTTTAAAAAAAAAATTAAATTTTTTAAATTTTTTTAAAATATACCGTTAAAAAATTTTTAATTTTGCCCTAAAATTTTTAATTTTTTTTTAAAATATACCCTTAAAATTTATTTTTAAAACCCCCCTTTTTTTTTTTCAATTTGGCCCCCCTAAACCTATAATTTTAGTAGCTACACCCCAGTACACGCCTCAAAGTCACATTGATTTGTCTTATTACTATTTCTGCCCAATTTTTCCTTATAGTCTTCTCCTTCTTCTTGAGTTTTTGAGTTTGGACAAATACAACCACGTTTTTCATTGATATTTATATCTCTACTCAGTTCTTTCTTGTAATTTATTTTTGTTGGGATGAAATATCCCTCTTTACTATGGGCCCACATGCTTTACACGTGTAGGGCCAAGATGCAATTCTGACAAAAGTCAGAATTGTTTATATAGAAGGAGAGACACCATTTCAAAGGGACTTTTCAGACCTCTCGACTTCTAACTTTGGGACTTCTTCTTCTCTCTCTCCCTCTCTCAGACAAGAGCCCTCCATGAGAGCTCCGGCTAGACTATCTCTCTCTCTCTCTCTAAACCCCCTTTATTTTTCTCAGTTTATATAAGCATGCTAACTTAAGCATCGGAGGGTCTTCGGCTTCGGCCGGGGACATTCTGATGCCTCTCTATTTTGCAGACATATAACATTCTCAGGTCAGGGAGGCCCACTCCCAACTCAACCATACAGTGACTGTTGGGGTCGTCGGTTCATTGAAGAAGACGACCTAAAAATAGCACCAACAATTTTAAATTATATTTATCATTTATTTTCTATACAATAGAACATAGGATATAAAGAAAACAAAACAATTATTATATATTATTACATTCTAAATCCACCCTGTAAAAAAAAAAAAAAAAAAAAAAGAACTTTTGCCTCCACCACTTAACACTAACAACACGAAAATTTGCTTTAAAAAAAAAAAAAAAAAAAAAAAACATATGAACAAGGTTACCATAGAGATGCTTGGTCAATGTGTGTGGGCCATAGTAGTCATTGAAGTAAAGGACCATCATATCATTTAATTACAATATGATAAATTTAAATTGTAGAGGAGCATCTTCTACTGGCTACTGTCTTGGGTTTGCAAATAGCATTACTTGGAAGAATGTCAGACCATCTCCCTGAAGACGTGGTGGTGAATATACTGTCAAGGCTGCCTCCAAAATCTCTGATCCGATTCAAGTGCGTCTCAAAAACCTGGCATGCTCTCATAGGAAACCCTGATTTCCTCTCCAAAAACCTCCTCAACCACTCCATTCTCCCCCAAAACGCCGGTGATCCTCACCGTTTTATCCTCTTCTACGCCTTAGACATATCCGACTACCACACGCGAATATACTCTTTCCGCTCCTACGACTCCCTCCACTGCCTCCACTGTGCGGCTCAAACCCCTCTGATTTCACCAGCACAACACTTTGTCTTCCTGGCTTCCTGCAATGGCTTGCTCTGTATCTGGGACCATATAGATAGCGACTTTTTTCTCTGGAATCCCGCCACGTCATCACAACCTAAGGCTCTCCCGGCCGGGTCTTTTCCCTGTAACTTCGGTTCCATTGGGGAGCTTGTGGGGTTCGGTTTCGACTCGGGATCCAACGACTTCAAGGTAGTCAGAGTTTTAGACGAAGATGAAACCGGATGGTGTAAAGCAGAAATATACAGCCTAAGATGTGATTCTTGGAGACTGCTTGATCGGAGCCCGTTCGTTGCGGTGGATCTCGTTTCGCAGTGGGCAGCATTGGATGGGGTTTTTCTATGGTATGCTGGCGACGTATGCGGGGGATATGTGAGCGAGACAATAATTGCTTTTGACTTCAGCGACGAGGAGTTCCGAACGATTCAGTTTCCGGATTCTCGCTTTTTCTGTGATTACGGTGAATACACGCGGACTCTCACGGAGTTGAATGGATCTGTTGCTATGGCGGTTTTTCCTCACGAGAAGAACAAGAAGGAGATGTATTTGGATATATGGGTTATGCTTGAATTTGGTGTAATGGAGTCGTGGACTAGACTTCTTAGCATTGGACTCCCATTGCATTTGGAAAGGCCATTGCGGTTTTGGAAGAACGGGGAGTTGTTCATGGAGAGGAGTGAGGGGCAGCTGGTCTTGTATGATCTTTTTACTCAAACAGAGACGAATCTTCAGTTTGAAGGGCTTGGGGGAACGTTAAGTGTTTTTTGATCCATGGAGAGAAGGATAATCCGTGAGGTATGGCTCCATGGCCTTAGCTTGTTTAATTCATGTTTCTGTCATTTTTATTTTTGTTTATTGCTTTTAGATTTTTGACAAATTGACTGAAAGAGTAGTTTATTGCTTTTAGATTTTTGTTAGGTAAAAAGAGTGATATATTTACTTCAACGGTATATGTTCACAAAAAAAGTGGCCAGCCAACGATTATTGTCTTTGGTCAGGGGATTGCACCAAATCTTTTAGGATTTAAGAATTACCCAGGTTAATGACCTTGAAATTTTGGTGCTTAATTAAGTTGAAAACTCGAAAGATCTATTTCTTGGATCTCTCTATGAATGGATGAAGGCATCAAGTTGCCTTTTTCTGTTGTTATTTTCTTTGGGTTTTCTGGACCATTTTGAATTTAGAACTAGTATTGATTTTCCAACCCTCCCCTTACCCCCATTTTCCTTTTCCCTCCACTTTTTAGGGGTTTCTCTTGTTGTATACTTTTTGGTTACTAAGCCCTTTGCTAATGGTTTTGAGACACCGGTAATTGCCATTTGGTTTCAAAAAACATATGTAGCTATGTTAGAACTTGTTTCCCTTAATTTTTTTTTTTCCCATTTCCTTGGTATGTCTTATTTGTTTAGGAGAAAGTTTGATGATAAAATGTAGTCTTCTTCTTGGAAAGTTGTATGTCTTATTTAAATAGGTTATATTACTGAACAGCATAAATATTTCATGAGATGAATGTGTTTTTCAAAATTTTTCTTTTTGAAAATATTATTTTGGACCAATCTTGTAGTATATAATGCAGAAATATTGTTTACTTTAATTTTTGGGGAATAGTATGCCCTGAGAGTGAATCTTCATTGGAACTATTGGAACCTTTTTTTTAAAAAAAAAATACTGGGGATAGGTTGCTAGCTTAGGAATATAATGGAGATACCTCTTGCTCCTTCTGTAGAGGCTGTATTGAAAACTGAGACCATATATTCTTTCAGTGCAGCTTTAGTAAGAGGATCTGGCGAGAGGTTGTGGGTACATATATGGTGGATAATCCTTATGTGAAGTGGGAAGAATTTCTGGAATGGGGTGTCAATGATTTGAAAGGTAGAAGTCTTAAAAGTCAGCTTATGTAAATTGGCTATTGGGGTTGTCATCTACCATCTTTGGAAACAAAGAAATGATTGAAGGCATGGGAATGTGGTGAATTCAGCAGACCAGATTTTGAAGAGGATTGATTGGGAGATACGTACTCGGGTTATGGGAGCAGGGAAGTTCAAGAATTCTGCTATTAACAAGGCCATTTGTTGTAGATGGGGTCTGCAGGATCGTATTCTCTGTAAATAATGCGTGATTTGCAAGTTCTGTTTGTGAAGTTGTCTGTATGGGTTCTCTGTAAAGTTGTTGCAGTACAATTTTGTATAGTGTTTTTTTTTTTGTAGGGGATGGATTTCTGCATAAATGTTTCTGCAGAATGCTTTGCNTTTTTCTCTATATAAGCTTGTTGATGTAGTTTGAGGTTGGTTGGTAAAGTTAGGCCGGCTTTAGCCCGACTAAAAGGCTAATAATTTTTGGCACAACCCGCTAATCTGACAAGAATTTGATACAAAATTATAGGGTTATGATTTGGCATAAACGAGTTGACCCGCTTAATCTGTTTATGAAATTATATATATATATATATATAACGGGTTGCGTTTGGGTCAAAACAGGTTATTTTGGGTTGGGTTAAACAAGTCACATTTGGGTATAATTTTGTGTTGGGTCACTCGCGGGTTGTGTTCGGGTTGAAGGTTTTGAACCATTTAACTAAACGGGTCGTGTTTGGGTTGGTTCTTAACGGGTTGGTGGATCAATTGGGTTAAAGTTTGGCTTTTAAAACTGTAGTGTGACTTTTAAAATTTTGCATTTTTAAAAAAGTACAATATTTTTTGTGTTTTAAAAATGCAGATTTTTTGTGTTTAAAAATCGTAATTTTTTAAAATGTAATTTCAAATGATCAATTTTCTATGATTTGGTTTAAAAGATTGAAGACATTCATCATCAAAAGAAACCAAGCGGGTCAAAATTTGGGCATTTGGCAATGAGGCAATGGCAAAAACAGTTCTTGCAAACTTTATGGGTAATAAGAAGCATTTGTTGCCCACTTGGTTTCTTTTGAGGACGAATGTCTTCACTCTTTTGCAAGTTACGGCTGTCACTGTGGTAAGATCATCTCATTAATTACTTGCTAGTCTACCAATTCTTACTATTTGTGCCCTTATCAATGGTCACCAATTCCCTGCCTAGCTTCTTTTCATTAAAAACTTTTTAGAACCTCACGTATTCCATGAAATGAATATTGGACTCTTGGATGCGATTGAATAAAGGAAAAGAAAAAAAAAAGGAAGTCTACTAGAAGGCCAGCTTGTTGACACCAACTGCTTCCAAGCACTTTTGTCCGGTCTTAGGAAAAGAATTAGTCATATATGCACTATTAATTACTCAAAAACGATTAATCAAAATTACAATTGTATTTCATTAAAGTCACTTATAGAGTTTAATTTCACATAATACAAAATCAATGTCGACTTAACAACCATGTAAAGAATTAATGTGAAATCAACGTAGGTCATTACTTTTTGGGGTGTTATAAGCTCCTCTACTCAAATAGTGTATGTCCTCGTCAGGGCCAATGTCATGTTATAGTGCCCGACGTGTGACTCTTTGATCTTAAGGAACTGGGGAGCCTTAGATGCTTAAGGCAGTAAATAGTTCTCTGATGGAAAATTTAATGGAGAAAGTGAGAGATGAGAGAATGTGCATAATTGGGGATGTGTGCTCCCTTTAATGGGAAGCTCCATGGGGGTGGTCCCTTGGATCTTTGCCACATGACAGGCTTATATCCCCTCTATTATTTTTCATGTAGAGGCTACTTGAATGTGCCTAGTCTGGTTATTTATTATAACACCACTAATTTAACCCACTTATAAGTAAGCATTCTTTGAACCAAAAAAGAAGAAAGAAAGAAATGTTGCATTTGGTTGAGTTAACATGAATTCTAATAAATTCACTTAAATTTAGTAAATATTGCCATAAAACAGCTTAAGCAAATAGGAAAGAGTAAATTTAATATTTTAAGACTCTTCCTTACGTTTAGGCTCAAAATCTTCCTTAATAACTAAGGCTTAATACGTGAATTATTTAATTAAAATGAGATAAATTGTTTAGGATAGGTGCCCTCAACCCAGTTACAAACATGTTGCCTTTGGTAGAGTCGACGTGAATTCTAATAAATCCACTTAAATTTAGTAAATATTGCCTTAAGAATTATTAAATCACAATTTATCCTAAAAGTTTAAGTTGGTACAAAAAAATAAATTTAATTATTTAAATTATTATATTAACACTCTCACTCACGTGTGGACTCAAACTTTCATTCCCTTTAATCTGAGGCCAAATAGGTGGAATAATATTTTTTTAAAAAAATTGAAAAAATCGTTTAGGAAAAATGATTAATAAGAAGAAATTTAGTTTGTGTAAGGATAGATGAGGATTACATGGTTTTTTTTTTTTCTTAAGGTTTACTTGCAACCGATAAATGAAATCATTGAGATGAAGTTTGCTGACCCAAATGTAGACTAATTCTTTGAACTTTGTTTTTCTATGAGAATTAGGCTTTTAACTTTTTTTTTTTTTTTAAGTGTGAATCATCCATAATCTATTGATAACAAGTCATGAGCAAAAAGCTCTTACAAATCATGGGCTTTAGCTACCATCAGTAGCATAAAGCACAGATAACCATAGCACAACGTTATGAACTTACACAGTCATAGAAAAATAGAAAACCTATCTATGATATTATCTTCCGTTCACCCATGTAGAACATTGGTTAAGAGCAATTCTATTCCAAGCATACTAGATCTAAGACATGGGTAGCCTAAAATCACATCAACTTTATTTATCCTTCGTGAGAGATAGCCTCCCACACTGATCTACTCCTCCCCGACCTTGAAGGTCAGGAAATAAAACTGTCCTCGACCCAAGGGCCAGAACCAAAAAAAAAAATAAAATAAATTAAAAAGCAGCCAAAAAAACCTTCAAAACACAGCGGCGCCGACGGTCAGGGAGGCAGTGGAAGGTGGCAGGAAGTCACAGCTCCAGCACGTGAAGAAAATGAGAGGGAGGAGGAAAGAGGAAAGAGATCCCTCTTCCCCTAGCCGGTGCATTTTTTGGTTTCTCTATTTGGAGCGGCTGAATTAGTTTTTTAACTTTTGAGTAAGACGAAAGCAAGAGACCACAAGCTTGCTTTCAAATATTTTTGACTTCTGTATATGAAGGGTGATTGTGTAGAATTGAGATCCACGTCAAGTAGTTGCTTAAAAGAAAGCATACTTAGGACCCACCTGTTTGGGTAGATAACTGGACAATCCAAAATTTATTTAGACATATGGGTCCCATAAATGCTCTTTTACATTAGATTTGGGCAACTAATTGTTGTATATCTTAATCCAATTATGTAAGTAGAAGAAAATAACTTCTATAAGGTCTTGGCATAAATCAAGCATTTTGTGCTCTCTTATGAGAGATTAACAAGTTAGCTTGGAACAACTTGACAAAAATAAGCAAAAACATTAGATCACTACTAAAAAACACTCTTTAGTTACCTTTTATTTTTGGGTTAAATACAGTTTGCCCCCTCAAACTATACATAGCTTTTTAATTTAGCCACCGAAGTTTAAAAACTAATAATGTATCTACGCAAAGTTTCAAGATTTTTCAATATTACAATTCCATTACTTTCAACCGTATTTTTTGATGAAATTAGGGTCATTTTGGTCTTTTCCACTAATATTTATTAAAAATAAAAAATAATAATCATATTAAGAAAAAGAAAAGAAAAAAGAAAAACGAAAAAAGCTGCCAAGGGGGTGGCTCGCTAC
>FXXK01002286.1:3243-53782 GCA_900184695.1 Betula pendula | reverse complement strand
GAAAATGATTTTTTTTTTTTATGCCAAGGTATCCATCCAACAAGTCACCCAGCTTCACCCAAGACATTGAAAGCATACACAATCAAGTTCACATGTCATACCTCACAAACTATGTGTTAATGTGCTCGTGGCAATTCGAATTGAAACAAGTAAATGCTCAGATGTCAAAAGTAAGCAACAAGACCTAGAATCCTAATCATATGATCATGTGTTCAACATTCTAAGCTCGCCAATGAAATTCAAATCACAGTTTCAGATCAACCAAATTCTTAAGAATAACAAGAATATGCAATTTTTTTCAAAAAAAATATGGACAAAGTGTGTGTGTGTGTCTCCCATACCCCCAAACTTGAATTACACATTGTCCTCAATGTGTGGAGAAAGTGAAAAGATCATACCAGGGAGATGAGAAAACTTGTTGGACTAGGTATGGCTCGTAGCATACCCCCAAACTTGAATGCAAGCACACTTTTCCTGAAAATTACTAAAACAAAACAACGGAAAACTAAAAACAAAATAGAATTATCAACAATCAACAGAAATTGAAACAAATAATGAAAAACAAAACAGAAAAAATTTAAAGGATATGGCTCTTTAGTGCATGAAGTGGCCTCAGTACCACTGATTTCTTCTTGGGTTACCTCCCAAGTAGTGCTAAGTTTATTGTCTTCAGCCAGACTGTGTGACTCTCAAGTAATATGTTGGACAGATTGGAGGGTCACATCCTCATCTCTAAACTGAATGCCCATCTCCATATAAGGCTTCACCCGATGTCCATGCACCTTGAAAGTTTGATTCTTTTCCTTGCAATAGGCCTCCACAGCTCCATGAGGATAAACTTTTGTCCCACATAAAACTCCTTCTTGATAAGCTGCTTATCGGGATATTTCTTGGTTTGTTCCTTGCATAGCTCAGTGTTTCCATATCCATCATGCTTTAACTCCACATCTGGTGGCCTGCCAATAGAAGGATCGCAAGTAGTGTTAGTAGGTACAAGAGTTTTAAAGGGAAGTGCGTACCTTCTTAGATGAGGTGTAGAAGTGATGTGGATTTTACGGATCAATGATAAATTTATACCACTCGCAATAGGACGAATCCTTATAGGATAGGGCTATGTGGAGGGTGTCGAACCTCAAGGACTGTTTGTTGGTCGGATGCTTATTAAGTTTCCAGAATATACTCTAATCTAATTCAGAAAACGATATTTGGTTGGTTTTGATTTGAAAGCTAAATTAAGCATAAACAATTAATGAAATAAAAGAGAAGAAACATAGGGAAATGATTTCACCACAAACCTCATACCAATGGCAGATTATATTCCTATGGGATTCTTACTATATGTGTGATATGATGCGCATAATGGGTGTCAACCATATGACGACATCGACAAGAAAGTACTTTAGTTAAAAGGTGATGATAACCCATCTTCGCTTAGCACGGATCGTCCACCTAAACTCTAGTTGTGGTACAATTCGTCTTCCCTAGGTATGGCCTATAAAACCTTCTAATGAGCATACACATTATCAAGAAATGAGTATAACCCATATTCGGTTGGCATGATCCGTCTACCTACGTTACACTAATCTAAGATGTAGTACGGATCATCTTCCCTAAGCATGGCTTATCTAACCTCTTGATTTATGTCAAAACATATCATTGCATAGCTATCATTCCTATAATCACAGAAAATAAGAATGTCGATTTCATTCAAGACTAAGAAACCTCTTATAGACAAGATGGAGTTTTTGTCAAAAATGAGTATAAACATTGAATCAATTACAATTGTTTGCAAACCTCTAAGCTAAGCAATCATCAAACATATACTAAAAATCCCAAAATAATTACAATCAAACCATGGACATGGAAAGGGCTACATCAAACCCTATGAAAAAGAATTTAGCTACTCATGGAGGATATGAAATTCTCTATTGCATTAGAAAAATCCATTCCTTGAGTGTTATGAGCTGCTGGCCAAAATTCCCCAGAACCAAGAACCCTAATTCGTGCTTGCTACTCAGAAATTTCACCCTTTGGATGAGAGGTTCAGCTCCTATTTGAATCCTTCATGCAATCCCTTAAAATCACAATCCAATCCCTTAGTTTAAGGGATTGAGTCTCCCCCAATCCCTCATTGCGAGGATATGGAGTCAAAACCACCATTTGAGGGATCTCAGAGGTGAATCTGTGCTTGACCCAATCTTTAGGAACATTTCCCTCCCCCAAATCAAGTGCAGATCTCAAATTGGATTCTGGTGCGACCGAGTTCGCTTGAGCCATTTAAATGCTTTTTCGCTCGAGCTAACTTATGACTTCGCTCGAGCCATTCCGACTTCATCAGCATACTTTGAATTTTCCAAGCCAAAAGTCCATGATGTAAAGTGCACATTCATTGTAAGACCTGAAAGTACTAACTAACAAAAAAACACGACAAAATGTTATATTACAAGATAACTAAGGTTTAACAAATGCGAGTTAAGGGGCTTGAATGCATAACATTCAAGGCTTATCAAGAAGCCTCAAGGGAGTGTGTAGCATCAATGATGTTGATAATACGCTCATGTTCCAGCTCAAATTCTTGCTTTGTGAGGCTGTGGGTCATGGCAACCTCTAAGGGATCAATGATGTGTACTTGCAAAATTGATTTAGCAGTATTTTGTACCACACCAATATTAAAACACACATGATTATCTTGTGGTAACTGCATTGTATCAAACACTTTGAACTCGACCTTCTCCCCATTTACTTTCATGCTTATAATACCCTTTTTGACACAAATGTTAGTATCAACCGTGCTCATAAAGGATCTTCCTAAAATAATGGGTAAGGATGATGGCATAGGTGCTTTTTCCATATCTAGGACAACAAAATCAACAGGCACAATAAATTTATCTACCTTGACCAAGACATTTTCTAAAATACCTCTTGGTCGTTTGATGCTTCTGTCGGCCAATTGCAATGTAATTGAGGTTGGTTGAAGTTCCCCAAACTCAATTTCTAATAAACCTCATAAGGTAGTAAATTGATACCTGCCCCCAAGTCTAACAAAGCACGGTCAAAAAGTTTGTCACCAATTCTGCATGGGATAGTAAAGCTACCTGGATCTTTCAGCTTAGGTGGTAACTTTCTTAACAAAATTGCACTTACCTCCTCAGTTAATGCAACTTGCTCATGCTCCTGAAACTTTCTCTTGTTAGTACAACAATCCTTTAAGAACTTGGCATAAGATGGAATCTGTTTAATTGCATCAAGTAAAGGAATATTGATTTCAACTTTCTTTAAAGTTTCAAAAACATCTAGCAATTGTTTTTCTTTCTTGGGCTTCACTAACCTTTGAGAAAAAGGTGGCAATGTTACATACTCTCTCTCAATTACCTTTTTGGAAGTGGTGACTTTTGTTGGAGGTGCTTCTACTTCCTTTTCTGTGGTTCCCACCATGTTATCAATGACCTTACCACTCCTGAGAGATGTCACAGCATTGACCTGCTCATGTCCTCTTGGATTGGATATTGTTTGGGATGGGAATTCGCCCCTCTTTCTCTCTCTCATCTCCTTGGCTATCTGCCCCACTTGTGTTTCCAATCTTTGAATGGCCTGGCTGGTGCTTGCTTCCAGTTTTTGAATAGACAGACTAGTCTGAGCGTTAGACTGTTGCTGTGCGGTTATGAACTGGAATATGGCCCCTTCAAGATCATTCTTTTTCTGCTCTGGATTAAGTTGCATCACTTGTGGTGGAGCTTGATAATTATTTCCCTGCTAAAAATTTCTTTGCTGCCTTTGTGGATTCTGCACATTTTGATTATTACTCCATGAAAAATTGGGGTGGTTTCGCCGCCCTGCATTGTAGGTGTTGGAGTATTGATTGTTCTTTGGAGGATAATTATTCTGACCCACATAATTTGCTTGCTCTGGATCTGTGAATGAAGACATCGGACAAGTCTTAGTGGTATGGTAAGAATGGGAACATATGGCACATACCTCAACTTGTGTAATCTGCTGAATGGGAGAGATGTTCTGAGAAGTCATGGCTTTCATTAGCATGTCCAATTTCCTCTCCATGGTTGCCATCTGATTCTGAACTCCATTGTTAATATTGATTTCATACACGCCCTTTCCTTTGAGTCCTTGCCTCCCTCGGGATGAGAATTGTTGGGAGTTCTCGCTCAAAGTTTCAAAGAGTTCTATGGCTTCTTCACTACTTTTCTCCATTAGCACGCCTCCACACGCTGACTCTACAAGACTTTTATTAGGATTATCTAAACCCTCAAAGAATGCTTGTACCTGATCTACTTGAGATAAATTGTGATGGGGGCATTTGAGAAGTAGTTCGTTTAAGTGCTCCCACGCTTCGAAGAAAAGGTCTCCATCTTTTTGTTGGAAGGTTTGAATCTCCCTCCTCAATTGCCTAGTCCTTTGGGCTGGAAAGAATTTCTTTAAAAATTTTGTGGCTAACTCCTCCCAATTGTTAATAGAACCTGCGGCCAAAGAGTTCAACCACAACTTAGCATTATCCTTTAAAGAAAAAGGAAAGAGAATTAACCTGATTCCTTCTGCGTTTAAGCCATGGATGTTCTGCGTTTTGCAAAGATCAAAGAAGTCCCAAATGTGTAGATAAGGATCCTCCATAGGTGTGCCTCTATAATGTGGAACCATATTGAGCAGGTGAGGCGACAAATTAAAATTGCTCGGCACATTCAGTTGGAAAGCAATGCAAGAAGGTTGGTTGAGATTATGTGGAATGAAGGAACTTTTTATTGGCCTTCTTGCCGGTAGATTTGCTATGATTTCTTCGGCCATCTCTGCAGAAATAGATCAGAACAAAAACTAAAACAAAAGTCAGGAATTTTTTTTTTTTTTAGATGAAAATAGACAAAAATAAATAAACTAAAAGGAAAAACTTTTAAAAACACAATTTAACACAATCCCCGGCAACGGCGCCAAAAACTTGTTGTACAAATATCCACCTAAATAAATAGGAGAATAAATGCACGTTTTACTCGCAAGTGCACAAGATCAAAACGATAGTATAGACGGCAAATACGAGATCATTCCCACGAGGATTGGTAAACTATGTTTAAAAAGCAATTCCTTAAAAGATATTGTTGAGTGGAACGAAATAAATGATTAAATTGAAATAATAAGAATAAAAGGCTAGGGCTTCGATATCCACCGCTAATCATACTCAAATAAGGTAAACAATATGCACAATGCTACAACCATATCAAGATACTCAATGTTTGCCAACCTAAGGGCATGGCATCTACTCTTTAGGCTATTGATCTCCCTAAGCAACGAGTTAGGCATGGCTGTATACTCTAACTCTTTTCTTTCTTGAGGGATTTAGCATGGGTGTATACTAAGTTGTTCCTCAAGAAAGCATAAATCTATGGAGATCGACAAACACACAATGACCTAGAACATGGTATATATTCCGGTCTTTCATGTTGATTACCCCAAGAACCCGCAATTGGTTCTTTTGTCACTCTACTAGGCCTAGGACTCGGTCATCCAAATTGACCTAGATAACACTCTACACATGTTATATGCATAAGATGATCAAACTCATACATAACCCATATGAAGAACGAACAAAAACCCGAGATAAATCAATTAAGCATCAAAACATGAATTGTAGCAAGACAAATTAAAACCTTAAAGAGACATGATTAGGGCTTCAATCGAGCCCCAACTAAAGTATTAGCTACACATAATTTGGATGAAAATCATCCTCATAAGAAAATAACAAAGAAAAACTAAAAAGAAATAAAGAACTAAGAAAAACCCTTCTTTGAAGCCTTTGATTCTTCTTCTCAAGCTTGTTTAGTTGTTTTGGAGAACTTAGGGGAGTATTTATAGAGTTTAGGAACAACCCTAGTCAATTTCGTGCACCCTAGGAAGTCCTAAATCGAGTTGGAGTAGGTTTAGGATTTTTCCAAATCGAGTCTGCCGATGTTACTGTTCACCGCGCAAGGTCGCTCGAGCCATCTTGATAAATTGCTCGAGCGAAACTTATCTGCTTTAGGTTTTGCTTGATGATTTGTTCCTCTTTGAGTCCTCTTTCCAACGCACTTGACCTTGCCTTAATCTGAGTTTTGAGCTAAGAGTTATGGCCAAAATAGTGCACAAAGGTCAGATTTTCAGCAACTTTGCACAGTTCATGTGTTTTGAGCCCGAGTTGATGGAATTGACTTCTTTTCTTCCAAAACCTATAAAATAAGGGAAAAACACAAAAAACAACACAAAAATATCATATTATAATGAAACTAAGAGATTAACATATGTGAATTAAGGGGCTTGAATGTGTAACATTCAGCACTTATCAAGGGGATAGTGTCTCAAATAAACCATATTGTTAACATATCACATGTTCTTGCTTACATCATGTATTATAAATATAATTGTAATCATGACAATGTTTTATGCTATTAACTTTGAATAACAATACTTGTGTATTATTGATAAGTGCTGAATGTTACACATTCAAGCCCTTAATTCACATATGTTAATCTCTTAGTTTTATTATAGTATGATGTTTGTGTTGTTTTTTAGTGTTTTTCCCTTATTTTGTAGGTTTTGGAAGAAAAGAAGTCAATTCCATCAACTCGGGCTCAAAACACATGAACTGTGCAAAGTTGCTGAAAATCTGACCTTTGTGCACTATTTTGGCCATAACTCTTAGCTCAAAACTCGAATTAAGGCAAGGTCAAGTGCGTTGGAAAGAGGACTCAGAGAGGAACAAATCATCAAGCAAAACCTAAAGCAGATAAGGTTTTCTCAGCGACTTACAGATGGCTCGAGCAACTTATCAAGATGGCTCGAGCGACCTTGCGCGGTGAACAGTAACGTCGGCAGACCCGATTTGGAAAAATCCTAAACCTACTCCAACTCGATTTTGGACTTCCTAGGGTGCACGAAATTGACTAGGGTTGTTCCTAAACTCTATAAATACTCCCCTAAGTCCTCCAAAACAATTACACAAGCTTGAGGAGAAGAATCAAAGGCTTCAAAAGAGGGTTTTTCTTAGTTCTCTCTTTCTTTTTAATTTTTTCTTTGTTATTTTCTTATGGGGATGATTTTCATCCAAATTATGTGTAGCTAATACTTTAGTTAGGGCTCGATTGAAACCTAATCATGTCTCTTTAAGGTTTCAATTTGTCTTGCTACAATTCATGTTTTGATGCTTAATTGATTTATCTCTGGTTTTTGTTCGTTCTTCATATGGGTTATGTATGGGTTTGATCATCTTATGCATATAACATGTGTAGAGTGTTATCTAGGTCAATTTGGATGACCGAGTCCTAGGCCTAGTAGAGTGACAAAAGAACCAATTGCGGGTTCTTGGGGTAATCAACATGAAAGACCAGAATATACACCATGTTCTAGGTTTTAGTGTGTTTGTCGATCTCCATAGATTATGCTTTTTTGAGGAATAACTTAGTATACACCCATGCTAAATCCCTCAAGAAAGAAAAGAGTTAGAGTATACACCCATGCCTAATCTCGTTGTTTAGGGAAATCAATAGCTTTTGGAGTATACACCCATGCCCTTAGGCTGGCAAACATTGAGTATCTTGACATGATTGTAGCATTGTGCATATTGTTTACCTTATTTGAGTATGATTAGCGGTGGATATCGAAGCCCTAGCCTTTTTATCTTATTATTTCAATTCAATCTTTAATATCGTTCCATTCGACAATATCTTCTTAGGAATTGCTTTTTAAAAAAAAAAAAAACACAATTTACCAATCCTCGTGGGAATGATCTCGTATTTGCCGTCTATACTATCGTTTTGATCTTGTGCACTTGCGAGTAAAACGTGCATTTATTCGCCTATTTATTTAGGTGGATATTTGTACAACATTTATCAACTGAGTTCACAAATAATAATGTGTATAACATGTGTATTATTACTCACTAAGTCGTGGACTTACTCTTGTATCTTTTTCACCTATACTCTTATGCAATTTGTTAGTTAGTATTGAAGATGGCAGTCTATGGAATGCATCTGGTCCATCTAGAGGATGTTCTTCGGGTGATTTTTTATCATTTGGAGCCAGTGTGGCTAGCTCGTACATGGTTTGGAGGAGGTGATCGTTACAGTGATATGATTAATTTGATTTATGAGATGTATCTTGAGCTGGAGCCCAACTGATTTTGTATGGATGTTATGTTTAGTATTTAAGTTGTAATCCTTATGTTACTTTGATGACTGGTCTTTTGACCTTATTTTGAAGACATCTTATGTTATCTATGATATTATGGTTATGTTTTATTATGCTATTATGGTATTCTTTTTATTGTGGATATTAGTTGTTATTTCTATCATTTATAAATGACAACTCTTCCGCTGTAGACTCTCATTTCTTTTTATAAGAGTGTATGATCCCTAAGTTTTGACCCTGAAGGGGTTAAGGTTGGGAGGCGTATTGCTAAGTCATTTATAAGTTAAATGATTTTGTCGCGATGTTAGAGTTGGTATCAAAGCCTTTGCGCTCTGAAAGACTATTGGATTTAGAGAGATAGCATAGGTAATGATTATACCAGAATATAGGATAGTTAGATGTTGAGGCTTTGCCTTTGGTTTAGTTGTGTACTTTTTGGGACGGTTTTTTATTATGCTATTCGTTGCAAAAGATGCCACCTCGAAGGAACCCAGCTACAAGTTCGAATGCTTTGTAGTTGGGAGACACTGAAGATCATCCTGTTCATTCAGAGCCTATGGATATCCCAATCTAGGGAGCCATCCACCCAGATTCAACTCAGTTGCTCGTAGCAGTTACGTAGTTGGTGACTGATAAGCGCCGAATGTTACACATTCAAGCCCCTTAACTCACACGTGTAAGCCCTTAGTTTGTTTTGTAATATAATGTTTTGTCTTGTTTTTGTGTTTGTGAGTATTTTCAGGTCCTAAGTATGAAATGCAGTCAATTATATGAAAATAGGGCTTAAAACACAGTAGAGAAGCTGATGGAGCACATCCGCTCAAGCGCCACCAAAGGGGGCTCGAGCGCACCACCTGAAGCTAGAGAGATTGAGCACCCATTTCAGCCGCTCGAGAGCCCTTGTCCAAGTCAACCTTTGCCACTGCGACCTCCAACAAATTGGAAAGAGATAATAAAATAAACAGAGTGGAGAAGTTGACCTGTCCAAAAGCAGCTTGGTGTGGGCAAGTTAGAACAAGACCTTACCTCAACATGGTTATTGATTTCTTTGGATTAAAAAAGTGGTTTTCCCTCCTTCTTTAAGTATCTCTTGGCAGACATGTGAAAGGGGGTTCCAGAGAGTGTTCTAGCTGGTCCAAAAAGTTCAAAGTGTGGGTGTTCTAGAACTAGAAAAAAGGATGACGTCCAGCAAGTTCAACCAAGTCTAGGAGATGATTTTCTGTTCATCAAAGAGAATTTCCAGCTCCTCCATGAGTAGCTAAAAACTCTCCATAGGGTGTTGATGTAGCCCTTTCTAAAATACCATGGTTTGATTGTATTTTTCTTGGGATTTTCTGCACAATGTATGATGATTGTATAGCCTAAAGGATTGTAAAACTTTTGCAAATTGTTCTTAATGTTCATAATCATTTATGATGAAATACTTTTCTTGTCTATGAGAAAGCTTTTTGTCTTGAATGAACTCAAACATTCTTATGATCATGTGGTTATGAGGATGATGGCTATGCAATGGTTTTCTTTGACACAAATCAAGAGGGTTTGATAGGTCATGCTTAGGGATCATAGATCATTATACACCTTAGTGTAGTATAATGTAGGTAGATGACTTATGGTAACCTAGGATGGATTATGCTTTCCCCTTGAATATGTGTAAGCTAACTAGGAGATTTTATAGGCCATTCTAAGAAATATGAGTCATTTCACAAGTAGTGAATAAGTGGATGATTCGGGCTAACTTATGATGGTTTATCATTATCTCCTAGTAAAATTATTTTCCTGTCGGTGTCGTCGTGTGGTTGACAACCATAACGCGCATCATATCATGCTTGTAATGAGAATCCCATGTGAACTATGATCTACCATTAGTATGAGATTTGTGGTGAAATCAATCCCTTATATTTATTTCCATATTTATTTGTTATTTGTTTATGCTTACTTTTAGTTTTAAAATCAAAACAAACAATCCATTTTCTAAGTTAGGTTAGATTAAGTCTTGAATATTTGATAAACACTGTAAACACAATCTTTGAGGTTCGACACCCTCAATATAGCCTTATCCTACAAGAATTCGTTTTGTTGCGAGTGGTATTTTATCATTGATCTTAAAGTACACATCAATTTTGGCGTCGTTGCCAGGAATTGTTAATGGTTGTTTATTAAGTTTTTAGGATTTAGTTTAACTTGATTTTGTACATATTTTTGTTCATATTTCGTTTTTGTGCATAATCTAGTTTTTGATGTGTGACGCTTAAGGAATTCTAATCTCTTAAACATATTATTAAACTAAATGATATAGGTTGTAGAAACATTATCATTTAGCTATGGTAATAGTTTTAGAGGCATTCATAAAGTTTAAGAGAGTTTTCGTTAAAACCCTTAAAACTCTCTTTAAAATGAACTAAGGTTTACTCAAACTGAAGCCCATTATGCTTGTATCGAAACCCTCTATGACATAGTAGATTTTCAAAAAAAAAAGTTAATCTATTGACCTTTTAGGCATAAAGATGACTATTCATCGCTTACGTGGTACTTTTGACCTGGGCCTTATTTCTAAAATGGAGTTTCACTATTTTCATTTTATATCACAAATGGACTCTATTTAGTATATAAATGGTTTTTACTTCAGTTTGGTGAAATCGGAATTCAATTCCGAGACAATTGACTTTTGGCCTAAAACCTGAGCCTTAAAACCTCCAACTGTCAAAATTAGCTTAAAACTGCTAAAATCCACTAGGTAGGGCCAGCTCTTCACTGATTTGGAAGCCTAGGGTATTGACACTTGGCAGTGGGTGCAGCTGCTGCAAGAGGGAACAAAAAGGCAAAAAGTCATAAAGTGATCTTGACTTTTGGGATTTTTTAATAACTTGCATGGAAAGTAAACTTTCCATGCAAGGATGGAATGTTTTGGGCGTGGGAAAGGCTGAGTAGAAGCCTAGGCTTCTCCTATAAATATTCGAGGAGTGCCCTGCAGTCAGAACACCCATCCTTTGCTGTCCATGCAGAAAAGTTCCACCTTCACACCATTCACACCCACTCACAGCCTTTGGGGAATTTTTGTGCAAATCTTCTCCAAACTGTCCAGAACTTATACCCTACCTTCCTTGAGGTGTCTAGAAGGTATTCCAACCTTTTAGAAGTCACTTTGGTGTCCATTTGAGGTATGAAAACATCAACCTCCCTGCTTAGCTTCAAAACCAGCTCAATAGAGGGGTGTTGGGGAATTTTTGTGGTTTTTCACAACCTGCTTGCACGGGCTATGTATGATCACTTAGGAGGGTTCTAAAAATATTTTGTATCATGTTTTCATTGATCTTTGGGCTTTGGAATCATGAGAAAATACCAAGAACTCATCCTACACCCATTCGGCCTCTATGGAGTATTTTTGTGGATTTTTTATGCTAATCTGTTTTGCTATTGTTCTTTGCTGTTATTTGATTTATCTAACATATATTTGATATATCTAATGTATGTTTGAAGTGTTTTTGTTATTGGTTTAGTTCAAGGATCCTAAAGTGCTCAAAAGAATTAAAAATGGGAGCAAGCAAAGCTTGTTTTCAAAGGAAAATGGAAAAAGTTTAAAGGACTTGTAAAATCAACCTATATATTGTTTATTGGTTGTTATTTTTAATCTTATAGTAGATAATACTCAAACTCATGTGTAAACATTATGGTGGCCCTACCCTTCAGCGGTATAAGCATGAAGTTGAGTGAAAATTGGCTATAAGAGAATCTTACAATACTATACATATAACTCATAATAAACCCTTACTAATAGTGGGGACGTTTATGTAGTATTATCTCTTGTTTGTTTAAATACTCATCTCGAATTATGCTCTTATTTCGGTGGGGTATTCGAGTGCAATATTGGATGATTTACATTATTGTCAACAGGATCCTTATGGCATGTCCTCACTTATGTGAGATTTTATAAGTTAAATGCTTTGAATAAATTTATGAACAATATGTGAGAATACTCACAAATATGACTTGTATATATATATGAGTATACGTATGGATAAAATCAAGTAATGAAAATGAAGTGATGGATAATAATAAAGGCTAAGAGCGGGGATCCTGAAGACTAACCAATTATTATTGATTGGTCACTGATGTATGTTATTTGTGTAGATATATTGCTAGGCAGTGGTGGATTACTATTATTTAGCGAAAGTAGGGTAAGTATGGATGTACTTACTGGGGCTAACACTGTTTTCTTTTATATTCAGTTATTGTTTTTTCATTTACATGTGTTATAAACTGCTCATACAATACATATGCATACTCTGTGAAATGGTAATGATGTGACACTAAGCTGGTCATGTGGCGGGGGAGATGGCTGATCCAAAGGGCAAGAGCCTTGTCCCTAAACCAGGTAATAAGAACAGAGGCTGGAATGTCAGTTCCAGTGCAAACCAATGATCTGCTAAGAAGGGGAGGTGTAACAGTACATTAATCTGGGGTTGGCCCATTATGAGCGGAGTGTAATTTCATGCTGCATTAAGACTAAACAAAGCCTTCACAACGATGCATGAAAACCCATTCATTTCATTCATTATATCTGTCATATGCTTGTTCAATAATTCAATTACCTATTTATATTGGGATGTAGTAGACTCACTTGTTTGCCTATGTAAATGTGATGATGTCATGTTTACATAGACTATGATGCAGGAAACGAAGGCGAAGATCCCTTCATCAGTTTTGATGATTATTAGACACTTCTATATAGGATGTACTTTATCCCGAAGGAGACGTTATTTTGCTGTGAAAATATCTCTTCGTATTTTGTGTATTTTGATTTTTATTAATTATGGTTTACAATATATCTAAATAGCTTGAGATTGCAGTTGTATGCCGTCTGTGTCATATGTTGCAACTATCTTTTGTTTGGTGCATCTGGTATGCACATGTTTGTAATATTAAAACATCTAATGTATTTTAATTCACGAGGTATTTCAATTAGCTCTATTGTGTAATTTAGTTGTTCCCTAGTTTTTTTAAAAGAAAAAAATATATCCGCAGCGAAACTGATCTCTAAGGTAGTAATGTCACGTGGAAACCAGAGGTTTCTGCTTACGGTTTTATTGATCTAAAACTGGGGCATTATATGCTGTTTCAAGTCTGTTTTGTTTCTGCAGAAGCTAGGGCAATTGAGCACCCCATAAAGAGTGCTCAAGCATCATATGTGGCTTGAGCGCCCCATTTCAGCCGCTCGAGCAGCCCACCTCCAGAGAGCAACACTTCTGCTACAGCACTACAAATTCAGTAACCTCTGAATTTTTTTTCTCTTTCATTTTATTTTGTTTTATTTCATTTTCTATATATACTACGAGTTGTTTGTGTTAGTGTAGGTTTGGTCACCATTCATTATCATTGCCCATTTTTCCTTGTGACCTAGACATAGAATGCACTCTTAGACAACTTAGAATCGAAAGGGACTCTAGTCTAAGAGAGCGAACTGAAACCATGGCTGAAGAAGGACAAAGACCTGTTCCATTTCGGGATTATTTTGTTCCCCCCACATACACTTCATCTTCATGCCTTCAGTTGCCAAACATCATGGCAGCCTAATATGAAATTTAAGTCCAGCATTATTCAAATGCTCTCATCCTTCTATGGACTTAATAACGAGGACCCTTATAAGCACTTAGATGAATTCATTGAAATATGCTCCACCATACAGTTGCAGAATTTTTCAAAGGATGCTTTAAGGATGCACCTCTTTCCCTTCTCCCTCAAGGATAAAGCCAAGTATTGGTTAATCTGCCTTTGATTGAGTTTGCTTACAACAACAGTTACTAATAAACTATCAGAATGCCACTTTACGAGGCACTCTACGGACGAAGATGTCAGTTGCCCTTGTATTGGAATGATATTGGGGAACGACAACTTATTTGGACCTGAGATGTTGCACAAT
This sequence comes from Betula pendula, assembly GCA_900184695.1. Classification (NCBI taxonomy): domain Eukaryota; kingdom Viridiplantae; phylum Streptophyta; class Magnoliopsida; order Fagales; family Betulaceae; genus Betula; species Betula pendula. Next base: position 39,705 of record FXXK01002286.1, on the reverse strand, counting down.
ACTCGGGACAAGATAATCCTCATCAGGCAGAGGATGGTTGCAGCTCAAAGTCGACAGAAGAGTTGCGCTGATAACCGAAGAAGGGTTTTGGAATTTGAAGTAGGAGATCAAGTATTCCTGAAGAAATCCCCTATGAGAGGAGTCATGAGATTTGGTAAGAAAGGACAACTAAGCCCTCGATATGTTGGACCATTGGAGATTAAACAGAGAGTGGAGGAAATTGGCTTATGGAGTTGCTCTACCAACAGATCTAGTAGGGATGCATGCATCTTTTATGTTTCAATGTTAAGGAAGTACATCCCAAATCGAGATTTGGTCATTGCTTATGAGCATTTAGAAATTCAAGGAGGATTGACATACAAGGAAGTACCTGTACAAATCCTAGATCGTAAGGAACAAGTGCTACGCACCAAGACAATCCCTATTGTTAAGGTGTTATGGCTTAATCATAGAGTTGAGGAAGCCTCATGGGAAGCTGAGATGGATATGAGGAATCGCTATCCTCATTTGTTCGAAGAATCCTCTTGTATGAACTATCTGTCTTAAGATTTTCTTACATTTAGGATTTTCAGGAAAGGACTAAGAGTTAGCTATTTCTTGTTATGGATGATGGTCGACGCACTAGTGAATTTGTACTGCTCAAGGAAGGACTCACTAGATAAGCTGTTGGACTTAGGAGTGGAGCTCGATTATGATTGGTACGATGTTAGTAACATCGGTTATGATCCTTGTGATGATATGTACGATGTTGGTAACATCATGTACGACCCACGTAGAAATCAGTTTGTTTACATATGGAACAAGTACGTTCAATCACCGCTAGCTAGGATTAATGGATGGGACAAGATCTTTCAAGAGATTACGAGCATGGACCTTGTGAAGAAGAAGGTAATCTTGTTTTCTTTTGGTTTCTGAAATTTCGAGGACGAAATTTTTATAAGGAGGGGAGGATGTAATGCCCCAAGGATTTATCAAGTTTTAGGGTTTATTTTTTTAGCTTTGGACGCCATGGAATGTTTGAAGGATTCTATGGAACGTTCAGTGTGCGCATGGAACGTTTGATGATGAGTCATGAAACGTTCGATACATGTCTCGATGCACTGATCACGTGAAATCTTTTTATCAATGTGCATGTTAGACAGCATCAAACGTTCGATGCTTTTATGGAACGTTCGATGTGCTTTTATCAGACGTTTAATGGAAACCCTAGGACCGTTGGATAATTGTAACAATCCCGATTCTTCTTTAAGGGTAGAATGGTAAATTGGCCGTTAGTCCAATTTTTAGACAAGGATGGACTTAGTTTAGTAATGAGGATGGATCAATTTTTAAAAGTTTTAAAGTATATGACTATGAGTAATAAAAATATTAGTAATAATAAATATTAATTAGAATAATTTTCTTGGAGTTAATGGATCTTTTTTTTTTATTTTATTGATTTTTATTAGTTTCACAAGAAAAGCGTGGTGTTATGTTTTTTTTTTTTACCCGGACAGCAGCTAGGTTTTCTATTCCTTGTATTAAAAGGACAACTCTAAAAACCCTAGCCGTCCTTAGTTTTCCTCTGCCACATCTATTTTTCCCAAAACCACATATTTCCTTCCTCCTCTCGCAACAGCAGCCCTCACCCCCTCTCTTCCTCTCTCGTGTGCGGCAGGTATGTTCTCTTTGGTATTGTTCTTTTTCTTTCTCTTAAAGCTTAACACATATTGCAGAACATCACAGCACTAGTTTGTCATTCTGCATTAAAATCGTTGGCAGGTTATTTCATTGGTAGGCATCCATAGAATCTAAGACTACTTTGAGAACCACCATAGGGAATCACGTATCACTCCTCTTTGATTTGTCAACCCACAAAGATCCATTTCCACACGTTGGGGCCTTTGGAAGCAAACCAAGTTTCTTTTCTTTGGTTTCTTATTCTCACAAGATCACCTCACTACAATTTTGACCGTGTGTGTCTGCACCGGTTCAGCAGTTTTGTCCCTTTTTGTCATGCTTTATGCCATGTTTTTGTCTTTATTGGATTTCTTTTTCCTATTCTTGAGAAGTTGGATACCACTGAAGACTTTATTAAACATCTTGTATATATATATATATATATATATATTCAGAATCTCATCATTCTTCCACGTTCTGCTATACCGAACCAGCCCATCCACAGTTATATTTTTGTCTTTTCTTTCTCTGCTGGTTTCTCTTCTTTCGTCCATGTTCTTTTTCTTTCTTTTCCTCTTTTGTTGGGCAGTAATACGGCAGAGCCGTAGATACCCCTGCACAGCCCCTTCTGTTTTATGTGAGCCTCATCGTTTTTGTTCAGCTTCGGACTCAGCCGTGTGTTAGAGATATATTTACATGTACAGCTATAAAATAATAAGACACCTACACTCACGTAGCACTGTAATAACCCTCTTTCTTAAATGGTTTTTGATTATCATCCTGTATTTCTAAATTCTTTATTGAGAAAGGATATTGGGTTTTGATTATTATTATTATTGGATGGACAGTAGGTAAAACTTCCCTTATGTATCTAGCAAGTTTTACTTGTATGATTTCAAAACCTATTAAGAAAATTTTCATATTCTAAGATAATTTTTTTAAAATTTTACAAACATGATAAAATAGTATTAAGTAGTTTAATGATCCATTCTCGAATTACTAGCAAGTCCAACCCTTAATAGTAAGAGTTCACTTTAGTAAGGTATATGAGGGTAGTAACACGTCTGAATTTATATTCAGGTGACTAGCTAGCGGTTGAGGAAATTCTTGTTAATTTAGTCAGGAGATAAGTAGATTCCCTACCCCTTCTAAAGTCATAGTTTTCTCATGTCATGATTTTTCTTAAATTGTGCATTATTATCTTACGTGTTTTGATCATGCATCTGCGAATTTATTTCGTTTACATAAATGTTTAGTATAATTTTCTCTTTAAATGAAAAGTTGTATACTGTATAAATCCTTTTGATATTTTAAAGGTCATTGTTATAATTACTTTCTAATTATAGTAAGTAGTTATTTTTAGAAGTTCCGATTTGGAAAAGTAGATATATTTTTAGAAAGTTAATAAACCAGAAAAGAAAGTACAAGATGTAAAACCCTCCTACACGTTGCTCAAAAATACTAAGAGAAGCAAAAGAGATGAGAAAACTTTTATAAGATGAGGGCACGTGTATGGAGGAGATACTTTTGGCCCAAGAAGATTCAGAGAAGAAAACGCTCGGTACCGAAGCCAAGATGGAAGCGCAACCACTGAAAGAGGCTCTGCCAGAAGGTGGTACTCCATCAAGTTATTGCCACGCCGAGTGCACCCCATAAGTTAATCGGCTGGCCACTAGGCACGTCTGCGGCCACAAACGTTGCCATGGTCGCAAGGACCGCGCAACCCTAGTACACGGGGCGTAACAGTGTACATGGGCCCTAATATGAGATTTATTTACAAACAAAGTATGAGTGTGCTTTATGATTCCTTTTTCCGAGGATTGACTATTCTTTTTCACTAAGGGGTTACCTATACCCATAATACATATTATGTATTGAATACCTTGTAGTGATTTCAAGATGACAATATTTTCCGAATAATTATTTGCGAAGAAAAATGAATTTAACCCAACTATTTATGGTTGGGGATATACTTACTGAGCCTTTCTCGCTCATCAAATTTTATGTTTTGTTTTCAGGTGGCGAGTACGCCGGTATAGGAGGCCGGAATGGGGATCTGGGATAGGTGTCATGCTGTCATGTCTGCATTAAAAACTTTCATTCCAATCAGTGCAAATGCATAAGTTATGTGTTATTTATTTATTAAATTTTTCGTATGCTATAAACCTCAGACTTGGCGTTTGTAAACCAAGTGAGATGATTTTGTTGACACCAGTTCATTGAATCATTTCATGCATTTATTTCAAGCATTTAGTTAAATGCTCTGGTAGACCTTATGACTATTTGCGCCTTTGAATAAGTAAGTTGACAATCCTAGCTCTAACGGGCTGGGTCGTTACAATAATAGTGTATCAAATATCTCATAAAATATTGAAAGTATCAAGTAATAATAAATCATTCTCAAACAACATATGATTAGTTCGATCTTACCATAGATTTAAACATTCTTTAAAAGCATTAAAATTTCATTCTTTTTCAACTTGTTTAGCAATTATAAAACATCTAAAATCATTTATAAAATCCTTCGAAAACATAAAACGTATTTCATCCTTAGTGAGTGAAGGTTACTCACCTCAATCCTTTGATGCTATATATGGAGACCAATCCCACCACTTACTCACAATAAGCTGCAATATCACATTGCATGCGATCTTAGACGTAACACATAGCTCAAAATATAATCTACAAGTGCTTATAACCTCATAAGCATGTAATCAAACGAGACCCATAACATGCATGGAACTTACAACCCAATCCAAGGGCTAACAAAGCCAATCCATAGCAGTTCACTATAGATACATGCCAAAACTACACTAAACTTAGCTACACTTAAACACTTACCACAAAATACGAAACCCCGGTCAAAGGAACTTCGATCCAACGCTTGAACTCCACAAATATCACAAATCCCTAGACAAATAATCAAGATTAAGTAACATGCAAGTGATGTATAGCTCAATCTTTGAGAATGTGGACATAAGTTTGAGATTTTACCTTAAACGATCGGTGGAAACGACGATTTAACACCAAGGAATGCGTTGCTGGTGTTAGAAAATGCAACCTAAACCTCAAAATATTGCTCTCTTAAGGTTTGGGGGAAACCCTAGGAGAGAGGAGAGAGCTCCAGGTCGTTCCAAGTCAAAAAAAAAATGTGAGAAATGAGCTGGAAAAACACGCTCAAACTATTTATACTCAACATATTGTTCATCACCATTCGGACCACCACCGTCCGGACCATGCGGCAGACAGGTTGGGGACGAGGCACACTAATTGAATCAGAACGTGCTTCGTTTAGACACCATTGCAGATAAGGCATGATTGATACCATCTGGACGGCACTGTGGAGGACCTTCAGATGGTTGCTACTGACTGAATCGTAGCATACACCGTCCGGACCGCAGCAGACAAAGATGCAGATGACCAGCACTAGGCAACATCTGTTTAGACCACAACACCACCATCTGGACCCCCAATTTGAAAAATAATTTTTAATGCTTTCTCGATGTGTTTTCGAAGTGTTTACCCTTGCCTTTTTAGGTGATTTACAATTCCTAAATTAAAATTCTTGGGCGTAACATCAAACGTACAGAATGTCCTTTTAGGTTATTAGAAGCTTAGGACTTATTTAACTTAAGGCATAAGACTAATGATAAGATTATTTCTCAGATTCGAAAGTTGGAGATCCAGTGGAAGAGTATTTAACGGAACCATATAACGCAAGTGAGTAAAAACTCACAAGAATACTTATTATTGTTATACTTTTATGCATAGCATGATTATTTTGATGTACAAAACCTAAATGTTTACAACTCTCATAAAATGCCTATTTATTCTCAACTGTGAACTCCATTTTTGTGAAAATGGTTGTGATTAACAAAGATAATAAAATAATGAATTGTGAAAATCATGCATATAAAAGATACAAAGATTGATGTGCATTATATGACATGATTACACCATCTCGCAACGGAATAATGGCCATGGACTTACTATTATTATGGGTTGATTCTATGGTCAAATAATATTATTTTATGAAGAGGGCCTTGGATCCAATGGTTTAGTTTGTGACAATACATCATTCATTGAGTGGGTCACTAGCTACGGCTTAACTAGTCAGTGTGGGCTACCTGAGGTAGGACTTGATTGGACTGCTAGTATAAGACAGTACATTCGTGCAATGTCCAGGATACCGAAATTGTACCAGATGTCTTTTTGAATGCGCTAACTCTATTGAGAGGGAGTAATGTCTCAAATAGACCATATTGTTAACATATCACATGTTCCTGCTTACATCATGTATTATAAAATATATTGTATCATAACATGTTTTATGCTATAAACTGAGAATAACAATTCTTGTTTTTATCAACTGAGTTCACAAATGATAGTATGTATAACATGTATATTATTACTTACTAAGTTGTGGACTTACTTTTGTATTTTTTTTTACCTATACTCTTATGCAATTTGTTAGTTAGTACCAAAGATGGCAGTCTATAGAATGCATCTGGTTCGTCTAGAGGATGTTCTTTGGGTGATTTTTGATCATCTGGAGTTGGTGTGGCTAGCTCGTATATGGTTTGGAAGAGGTGATCGTTGTAGTGATATGATTGATATGATTTATGAGATGTATCTCGAGCTGAAGTCCAATTGATTTTGTATGGATGTTATGTTTAGTATTTAAGTTGTAATCCTTATGTTACTTTGATGACTAGTCGTTTAACCTTATTTTGGAGACATCAGAACTTATGTTATCTATAATATTATGGTTATGTTTTATTGTATTATTCTGGTATTCTTTTATTGTGGATATTAGTTGCTATCTCTATCATTTATAAGTGACAAGTCTTTCGTTGTAGACTCTCATTTCTTCTTATGAGAGTGTATGATATCTGAGTTTTGACCCTGGAGGAGTTAAGGTTGGGAGGCATACCGCTAAGTCATTTATAAGTTAAATGATTTTGTCAAGGCGTTACACTATATGTTATATGCTCAAATATATATTCAATAAATAATAATAATTTATTTATTACAAACTGCAATGTCAACATATTACAATCTTGGAATTTAGGGCATAATCCCTAAGAAACTTATTATTAGCAACAACTTAAAGTCGTTGCTAATAACTTATTATCAGCAACCACATCTCGTTGAGGGTTCTTACTCAATTAGCGAAGACATTATAAACATTATCAGTAAGGACTTAGAGTCGTCGCTGATGAGCAACAAGGACGGACTTTTTGCAATGACTTACAACAAAGTCAAGTTGTTGCTAAAAGTCATTCCCAAATTTCTTGTAGTGGAGGTGCCTGATGATCGAAGGGTCCCTTTAATAGCACTCAAGTTCCAGGGAGGAGTTGCTACTTGGTGGCAGTGCCTGGAGAAAGAAAGAGTACGGCAAGGTAAAGAGAGGATCAAGAGTTGGAAGCACCTATTGAGGCATATGAGGACCACATTCTTGCTGTATAACTATGTGCAGAACAATACTGTTGGTGTAGAAAAAGAAGTGTGATCTCATTAGAGAATGGTACAGTTTGATGCATGGAAGCCGCAATGTGCCACCTTGACCATTGTATGCAAGCCTCAAATCCATCTACCAAGTCCATATTATGTGGAGGAGGAAGATGACTTTGTTGATGAGGAATTCGAAAAGGAAGACTGTGTTGATGAGGAATTCGACGATGAAGAGTTTGTTCCAAGAAGAAGAGTATGATGATGTTGAAGTTCCTTCTTAATGGTTCGAAGAGTTGAATTGCTATCAACTTAAAATGCCAAGGTCGTTGATGAAGGTCTTGTGGTAAGTTCTTTTTCGTGTGGTCAAGGTGACGAATATGAAATAGATTGGATCCTAAAGAAGAACAATCGTTGGAAGAGGTAAATCTCTTAGATAATATAGAAATTTTTGTTGATGAGTTCTCTACATCATATGCTTGATGAAAGCTCCAATAGTGAAGTCTTTCATTTGGATGTTGGAAAAATCCAGTTTTGTGGATTTCCTTGGAGTAGACAATATTTTGTCAAATTCTCCTCATAATAATGATTTTGATAAATTTTATGTGGTGGAGGATAATTTTATGTTTAAACGGGAAGATATAATTGATCTTTTTTGGGAGATTTTCATGTCTAGTAAAGGGGAAAAAGTAAATGAAAGGTGGATGAAATTTGAATTATCTCAAGATTATGAGCAGAGTTTTTAAGATAATCATCACAGTCTTGTGGTGATTAGGGGAGTGTTATTTCTTTTGGAATGTTACATTATTTTACTTTTGAAGAGAAAGGGATGGAAGAGATTGGTTTGTCTTCCGAAAGATTGTGGTAAGTGCCATCGGAATTCGAGGACGAATTCTCTCCAACTTGAAGAGGATGATGCAAATCGGCTCCCGAGAGGAGCTAAAAATCAGAATGGCAAATCAATCGCCAAGAGGTCAACAATCGAATAAGGAAAGATCGTTCAGCTAGCGCATTAAAGACAAAGATTATAGAATCTAGCGCATTAATGATAAAGCTTCCAAAAAAGTGAACTTTATTCACTAGCTAGCGAATTTAATGGAGATTTTATTTGAGTAATCAGACAGATTCTATTCTATTAATTACGTTCATTAATTAAGATTTGATTTGATTGAAAATTTTATTTCATTACTTAGGCTTTTGATTTGATTGTAATTTTCCTTTATAATTGTAGAAATTTCCTTAGTAGGGTCTTACGTTTTACTTTAGCTTCAAGTAATTGTGTTATTATAAATACGTAGCTTGAGTTGTAATAAGGGGGTGGAATTTTGTTTTGATCATTTTATCAATAAGAAATACTCAAAGTTTGGGTTTTCTCTTATATTTACGTTGAATTCTTGATAAATTCTTGATTTCGAGAAGAGTTGTGAATTATTTATTGTTTGTCTTTACAACCCACGATGTCATACTGCATCAGAGAAGTTCATGACCAAGTTAAGAAAGCGATAGAAAATAGTAATGCCACGTACAAACCACACTCTGACAGCAAGGTAACTTTTGAAGTTCATGATTTGATTTATGTTGTACGCACATGTGATCGTTTTCCTGTCGGTGAGTATAATAAGCTGCAGGAGAGGAAGATTGGGCCTTGTGAGATTCTGCAAAAGGTAAATGATAATAAACACTTATTACGTCTTTCAAGTCATTTAAAGACCTCTGATGTGCTCAATGTGAAGCTCTTAACTCCATTTTATTGATGCTGGTAGATACAACTTGAACTCGAGGGAGATTTCTTTCCCAACCCGAGGAAACTGATGCAGGAGAAGACTGACATTAGTGTTAGTTTATTTTATTTATGTATGTGTATTTTAGTTTTCCTTTTCAAACAAGGATTGATTTTCTCAATTTTCATTAAGACTAGGTTTTCCTTTTCCAATTAGTATTTGTTTATTTTTTCCTTTTTCCTTGTTAAATTAAGAGTATATCTTAGTCTATACAAACTCAATGGATTAATTCAGTTTTAAAGTATCAATTAAATTTCAGTCTTTTAAAGTTATTCTTTATTTGCTTATTTTGGTTAATTATGGTCGTTCTCTTATTTATTTGTTATTTTCTCTCTTCATAAAGTTTCTTTTCAGTCTTTAATTCTTAATTTGTGCTGCTATAATATGTATGTAAGAACAATCCTAATTTTAACCAGGTGTATTGATCGAGGATAAACTAGATGGACTCTCCCATCCAGTTAAGAACAATAAACCAGAGATCAAAAGATAAAGATTAGGATAATTTTTTTATAATTCAAAGCTGTTGTACTTACCTAGAACTCAATCACCTGTAACTGCAATTGCGATCTACCCTAGTAATTTATACGAAGTTGTACCATCTGGTACGTAAAACACTGTGAAGAGAATATTTTTGAAACCTTCGTTTGTTTTAATGACACTTTAGTTGCTAGTCGATACTGTCAAAACAGTGAAACATCTTCATATTTTGTTGTCCTCTCTTCCTAATATGTTATGACAATTTGGTAGTGAATATTTTGTACAATATTGGAGCCAGAGAAAACGTACTAGTTCCAATATGAGGGCTTCCCCGAAGTTGCCATAATTTTGTCTCATATTTCAACTTCCACATCCCAGGCTATAAACTTTTTCCTAATTTTACTTTTATATTCGTAGTGTATAAAAAATTCAAAAAACATTAAACTATTAAGATTAAAAAAACTGAAAAATGAAATAAAAACCGGTAAGATTAGTCGAGATGGATGCATTAAAGGCCAATCAAAACTCCAGTGCGCTACGTTTAGGCCTATAGAGGGTCAAGCCCACCCCCATTGGCTTAAGTCCGATAGGGCCATAGGCTATAGCTAGCCTGTAAATTTGGAATCCTCCCAATTAAGAGAAGTCATTTTTTAAGTGCTGTGTTTACTTCCTCCTCACGTAACACAAAAAATTATCATCAGATGAAAACACATATAGCATATATTTAATGGTCATTTGCACTTAAAAAGTATGGGTTTCTATTCAATTAATATCACCCTTTTAAAGGGTTGACCGCCATGAATGCATGGGAACGTAAAAGGAGAGAGTACATTAGAAATTGAAAGCAGTTAGTTAGAGGATGAAACGGGTATTTTGAGTGAAATTGGAGGGCAGTGGAGGTAAAATGAAAGTGCCGGGGCCGTTGTTGGACTTGCAGCGTGTCCATGTTCTTACGAAGCATCATCCTCGTGTTGCGACAGGGCTGTTGTGTTGTCACTTAATGGTCTGCCCCAGTCCAGGTTTTCCTTCAAATGGCCGTGGCTTTGGTTTCATATTTATAATATATATATAGTATATATATATATATATATTATATATATGGGTTTTTGATAAATTATTTGCAACGGAAAGCATAACTTTTACTACTTCTTGAGAGATGTTTTAAATATTTTACATTCATCGATGTATGTGCACTTTCAATTATAAATATGGGGTATGGGCCTGCTCTCTCAAACCACGGTTTTATTGTTGAAGTGAAAGAATATAAAATACAATAAACAGAACATGATTTGGAATGTCTTTTTTTTTTTTTCATACTTTATTTTGATCGGAGTATAAATTAAAGCTATTCTTTTGGTTTTTAGTTCGATCGAATTTTTTATTCCGTGAAACCAAGCAATTAAAATTTTAATATTATTTAAATTCCTGTAGTTAATTTACTCAACATGGGCATTTTTCATTCATGTTTTGCTTGCTTATAGACTCATAGTGAATCATACGGAGATTTAGTATAGAATCGAGGGAGCCAAAAATTCTCTATTTTGAATTTGTTAGATTTATTAGTGTTGTACAAAATAATTGGTTATGCTTATAACGAAATTTTTCTTTATTCCATGTTTGATATAGAAGTCAATAAAGGGGTATTTCATGATAAAGATTTTCTATTACGTGTACATAATGTCCTCATATATATACAAGGGTAATATTTTATATAATAATTTTATTTCATAATTATTCTATGATGTTGACATGATGAGTGATTTTAGAAATTTGTCTTTTAAAATTAATATGTTTTTTAAAATTAATATTTAATTAAAATTTAATAATAATTAATTATAAATTTAATAATAATTTTAAAAATTATAGTATTTTTAAAAGAGCACAAAAGAAATAGAATAGCGATTTCAAGTTTACTCTAAGCTGATATTTCTAATTACTCTTTAATTTTTCCTAACAATAACTGAACTAATAGTTAATTAAAATTATCATGTTAATAATGAATGATAACTGTGAAAAAAAATTAATTAATTGTCATTCAAATGTCATCCACGCACAAAAGTAAGAGTATCAAAATAATATATGACAATGAAGCATAATTATGGTAAGCTGTCACTGTTATAAAGAATGACAACTCTGCTAGCAGCTACGTTCTTCTTGGAGGAAAAAAAGTATAGCTGGCAAGGAATAAAAACTGTCATTTCAAGAAAAACGGATTCGAAAAGGATAATAAAATTTGGACATGGCAAGAAATTAAAAAATTCTGTAATTTCTCTTTAATCCCCCATTTTCTTGAGTTTAATATTGAACTTTGTAAAATTATCAAAAACAATATAATTATATTTTAAAACCCACGTGGAAATGACAGGAATACCGATATTAGTAGGTACTAAATTTCAGAATCATTGTTTATCCGTAGTGGTTGGATTAGGTCCGCCCTTGGTCATTTTCCGAACTTTTTAATGAAATGACTAAAACAACCCTTGAAGCTCCTGATGTGACTGCTATGAGGAGCGCCGGCCACTCCATGCAACCGAACCAAACTGGAGGGGTAGCCTGGACATGAAAGCAGCGTGAGCCGCGAAGCTATTTTGCCTTGGATATGTCGATGACCCCAATCCACTCCCAAAAGGTAAACACTAGTAGTACTACTACTACTACAGTACTTGCCTAAACCCCGGCCTATCAAACTTTCAGGTGTTTTCCTTTCAACAAAATTAAATTCTGTGTCTTTCCTAAGTCTTTTCTCCCATATTTAATATTTCTTACCATATACGCGTTTCATTATTATTATTACTATTTTTTTTTTTGGCCTTTTTTTTAAATTTTACTGTGAGGCCCAGTGGGGCAGGGTGATGAAGGCAAGTTTGTCTGAATGTGAGAGTAAGAAGATGCGAAGAGAGAGAGAGGTGTAGCTGTTCATGCTGCTCTCACACACCATGCCATGTCGTTATGTGGCTAAGGATTGGGTCCACCGACTTGTAGGTCTTACCCTCTCTCCTCTCCCTTACAACTAATTTTTGGTAATATTATTTATTTTGGAAAAGAATTTTGCAAAATCTGGGAAAAACTTAAAAAGAGGAAAATAATAATAATATTTAAGAAAAAAAAAAGGGGAAAAAAAGAGAGAGGAAAAGTATGATGTGTATATGTGTTAGTGTATGAGCATGACACCAAATCAAAGAAGAAGCGGAGTATAGTACAGCATCAGCTGCTCAAGAAAGATTTTCATTTATAAGAGTAGAAGCACCAAAGGGGCATCGGGGTTGATTCCTTTTTTCTTTCTCTTCAACTTTGCTTTACATAATTAGTTTTATTTTCATATATTTTCTCCTTTAGGTTTTTCATTAATCAATACCCAAGAGTTGGGAATCGTCAATTTTGGAGCTTCGAGATAAGACTACTCAGAAGGACTGGAATTTGCATGTGGGGTTGAGGTTGTCTCTTAAATCCAGATTGCTTTTTGAGGAAAGGGAAGTTTTCTTTGAAGATATGGCGGCTTCTTCTTCATCGACGCCGTTCTTTGGAATTAGAGAAGAGGATCCGAACCAGATGAAGCAACAGCATTCCTCCACACCGACGTCATCTACAGCTCCAGCTGCACCACCCCAGAAGAAAAAGAGAAACCAACCAGGAACACCATGCAAGTATCCAATCATTTTTATCCAAATCATTTTTCAAAAAATTCTTCTAAATTCCCTATAGGTTTGGGTTTCTCAAAAATATTCTTGGTACTTTGAAAAGATACAAAAAAAGTAAGAAATAAAAAAGTCCAGCCAGTATGAGAACCCTAATTTTGAAAGCTTGAATGGGAATTTAATGAATGAATGAATGAAGTGGGTATGTATATATGTATGTTAATTTTGGGTAGAGAGATTTATGGTTATATATATATTTAAAATTAGAATTTTCTAATAGTTAGTTGTTTGGCATTTTTCCATGACAGATCCAGATGCGGAGGTAATCGCACTATCTCCCAAGACCCTAATGGCAACAAACAGATTCATATGTGAGGTATGCAACAAAGGGTTCCAAAGGGAGCAGAACCTACAGCTGCACAGAAGAGGACACAACCTGCCTTGGAAGCTAAAGCAGAAGACTACAAAAGAACCAAAACGGAAGGTTTATCTGTGCCCAGAGCCCACATGCGTCCACCACGACCCTTCGAGGGCTCTCGGCGACCTCACCGGCATCAAAAAGCACTACTCGCGAAAGCACGGCGAGAAGAAGTGGAAGTGCGACAAGTGCTCCAAGAGGTATGCCGTGCAGTCTGATTGGAAGGCCCATTCCAAGACCTGTGGCACCAGAGAATATAGATGCGACTGTGGCACTCTCTTCTCTAGGTAATTTTTATCTAATCCGCATAGGCGTTACAAAACAAGTGCTTTGCTTCTTTCGTTTTTAGGGCTTAGATTCCTCCAGTGAAAAAGTTCTGATGCTTTCTTTTTCTTCTCTCTTGGCTTCAGTTACATTGCCAGGCTCTTTCTCTCTTTCTCTCTCTTCACAAAACACGCACGGACGACACTCTATTTTCTTTGTCGAAATTCTTTTTCATTTTCGCTGGTACGGTGGGGATGGAAATAGCAGAAAACATGTTCCCACGTGAATAATCTCTGGAAACTGTTATGGTCGTCGTAGAGGTTTCAGACCAACCAAAAAAAAAAAAAAAGGAAAAAACTTCATCTTTTATTTCGCCTCGGAGGCACCGCCATTTTTGCCATTTACTTTATGCTATCACGTGTTGCTATGCCATGTAGAGGGCGATGGTGTTGTTACCAGCTTTGTTCTCTTATGGGTTGGCTAGATGTGAGCAGTACTGTGTTCTTGCGGGGTATTCCTTTTTTCATGACAACGTTACTGCCTAACCAACTCTCTCCCTCTCTCTCTCTAACTGCTATTCAGATGCCTTTTCTTCACCATGGTTGCAGTTTTTGGAGCTGTCGTTATACAGTGTACAGAATTGCAGTCTTTTGGGGTCTGAGAATTCAGTTTTGAGTTAATAAATGTGACGATTTCTTTAGACATATTTCATGCGTTTTAATTTCTTCTATATTAATTGAGCAGAAGTCCTCAAATGGTTGCTTTCTTGTTTGAGCACTTTTCACATTATTGAATACATACATTCTCCTGTTGCATTTATTGAAGAGCCAGCTCTTGAAATGGTAGTTCTTGATTGATTGATAAATCATTTTTCAAGTTTTAGTAAAATTCTCTCACCCACCCCCTTAATTATTGTCATTTTTTTGGGAAAACTTAGTTAACTCCCGCTTAGCTATTCACATTCTCTGTACCTAGCTAGCAACTTATATTCTTTTTCAAATTGCTCTCCATTTTTTTTTTTTTTGTCATTGAAGATTGATGCAAATCATTTGTGCCATCCCCTTAAACTCTTGCTATTTTTCAATTAATTGGATAATAATCTCAGTAGATTCTTCATTTTTTTTTTAATCATTTTGGATCCTAAATATTTTCTTTTTTTTCTCTCACTTGTAAGAGCTGAATTGCAACATATATATATAGGGTAATGAATGCAATAATTATTGGATACTGGTGTTGATTTGTCGGTGGAATTATGATATATATATATCCAGTAAATTGAAAAGCTTACCTGAAATACTCGAGAAATATTTAACCTTGTCAAATCTTAAAAATGATTGTTGTCTACTTCAAATATCCATGGATTAATTCACATAGTGTTTCTTGTCAACTCTTTTTTGCTATATATATATATATATATATATATATATATATATATATATATATATATATATATATATATATATATAATATATAGTGTCGTTTTTTAATTATGAGTAGTCTGGCCGGGACGGATGATCTGATGATCTAAGGGACTGATAATTGTTTCAGGCGGGACAGTTTTATCACTCACAGGGCCTTTTGTGACGCCCTGGCACAAGAAAGTGCAAGACACCCTCCCAACTTGAGCAGTAGTACAAGTAACTTATATGGAAGCAGCAACATGGGCTTAGGCTTATCTCAAGTGGGTCCTCAGATGGCGCATCATCAAGACCAGAACAGCCAATCCAGTGATATATTACGCCTTGTCGGTGCCAGGCCCGGTCAATTCGATCATCTCCTTCCCCATGGCATTAATTCTGCTTCCTCCTTCCGACCACCAGTACAGCAGCAGCCCATGGCTTCTTCTGCTTTCTTCATGCACGACTCCAACCAAAACTATCGTCAACATCAACAACAAGGCCTAATGCAATTCTCCAACCCTCCAACTTCAACCAATCTCTTCAACAACCTCCAATTTGCCAACAATAACAACAACAACAACAACAATAATCTCTTCAATCCCGATCATTTCAACAACAATGCAAACACTCCTGCTGGAGGCGGAGGCGGAGGCGCTGAAGGGTCCACCAATATCTTCTCAGGTAACATAATGGCTGACCAACAATCTCTCTACAGCGCATCGGTTCAACCCAACAATCCCATGCCCCATATGTCGGCAACCGCGCTGCTTCAAAAGGCTGCACAAATGGGTTCAACTACAAGCAACAACAACAACAACAACACTGCCTCACTGCTAACAACTTTCGGAAGCTCTTCCTCGTCGAGTGGCACCAAATCGCTTGTTCCGGGTAGCTTAAGTAGCATGTTTGGTGAACACGAGAGCCACCTCCAAGACCTGATGAATTCCTTCGCATTCGGTGGATACAACAATGCTGCCGGCGGTAGGACCGACTTACAACAACACATGGAGGAACAACAACCCAATAAGCTACAGCAAAATCTCACACTCAGCAGCGTTGGTGGGTCCGACAGGTTAACAAGGGATTTTCTTGGGGTTGGACAGATAGTGAGGAGCATGAGCGGAGTTTCATCACAGAGAGACCAAAAACAACAACAACAACAGCATCAGCAGCAGCAGCAGCAGCAGCAGCACCGCCATGGCATTGATGTGAGCTCGATGGACTCGATGGACAGAAATACTGCGCCGTCAAGCCAAGCTTATAGGGATGGAGGAAATCTTCAGTGATTGCTAGCTGCTGCTGAAAGAAGAACGTACAGAGGTACGTAAAAATTAGTGACGCATTAAATTTGATGATAAGAATAAAAAAGTATGTTGAATTTCTTGGCAAACGTGATTACTGTTATAGTGTTGTTCATGGGGTTTTGGATTCCTTTTCATTTTTCTATTTTTCTGACACATTGTCTTGCAATGCGGGCAGTCCTGACTTGGAGTACTTTGTTTCTTTTCTTGTCTTGTTGTACTTATCTTTTCTTTTTTCTTTTATTTATTTAAGTTTGTTGGGCTGGCGGAGTCACGAGCTCTGAACTTAGGATGCTCAGACAAATATCTTCTATATTGGGCCATGATTGTATATAGGATTGATTAACCCCACAGACATCATTAGCTGACAAAAACCAAAAAAAAAAAAAAAAAAAAAGAAAACCATATATACACACATTATCTCCAAAGAATTTTTGTGAACACTCGTACGGTTAGAGAATAAGTGGACGAGTGTTCACACATAAATGTTTTTTTCGAAGTCAAATAATAGTGCTAGAAAATCCTCCTCCTCATGTGCCTGGACCTTTAGTCGTTTCTTTAAGAACGAAGTAATTTGTCAGTTATGATAGGTTAATGATTTGATATTGTCGAGTTTTATTTTATGTCAATTCACACACTGTCGGGTCATTTCTAACTTACTGTTGAACCCCCTAAAAAAAAAAAAAATTCATATAAACCCGAACACGTACGGCAAAAGCCTAGGCTAAAACGTTTGAAGAATGTTGATGGGAGCTTCAGGTTGCTGTTCCTGATCAATGGAAACCACGAGATCGATTTTACGTGTATCCCCCCGCTGTGTTGGTGTTGGCACAAAATTAGCGAATCTCATGCACTGTATATCCGGGTGCATAATAATTGAGAATAACCTTTTGTGTGTGTGTATATATATATATATATATGAAAAGATAAAAAGTTTTTGGAATAGACTGACTTTTTTCTCTGGGTGTTTTAATATGTTATGTTGAGGTCTAATCAACCAACTCATCTGAGTTTGTAAGGACTGACCTACATAGTAGGTTTCAAGAAAATTTCGACAACTGCTTTTCAGATCATTTAAATTTGACTAATGATATAATAATGATTGATTTTAAAAGTAATTTAAAAAGTATGAAAATAAGTGTAAAAAATTAAGATTGTCTAGCTACTTTTTACATTTATCTAATTTATTTTCCTTACCCTACCCTTCAACAGATGGAAAACCAAACTATCAAATTTCTCTAGACGACCCTTTTCACCACCATAACCATCGAGACCTATGATTACGCTTTTTCTTTTTCTTTTTCTTTTTTTCTTTTTTTCCTTTTATTAAAAAGAAAACCAAATCTTTTTTTTATACCACAAGATAGTTTATTCAATTGTCCTATGTTCTTGACCTACTTATTTGTTCACAAGAAGAGAGTGAATAAAAAAACTATTATTTCGTCTTAAAAGCTAACTACAAGAAACTAATATAAAATAAAATAAATTGATAGCTAATGAACAAATTTCCTAAATCCTTTTCTCACGTCTTCTCTGATTTGACGTAATTGCTGAATCTGTTTTTCTTCTTTCTTTTTTTTTTTTTATTATTATTTTTTTTATTCCCGTTTTTCTTCTTTCAGGAGTTTGTTATCATTTAAAAAAAAAAAATTATTTTTATTTTTTATTTTTTATAATTTAGGCAGGACTATTGGAATGGAAAAGGTAGACGTCGCAATAAAGGAAATGAATCACTGTATTTAAGTAGAATCTCAAGAAAAAAGTAGAATCTCAAAAAAGAAACTTTTGACGTGTCATTATGTCATAGGGTAACTAAAATGACCTTTGAGCTTTGCAAAGAATTCTACTATTTCTAATGTTTGGAAGCTAAAAGGCAATCAACTTTTATAACGACGGCTAGTTTTTTTTCTATTTAATTGCTTTTTTTCTTTTATTGTAGAATAGGGGCTACAGAGCTAGCAGCCGGATTTTTATATACATAAATGAAATTATGTAGAATGAGTTCATTCTTTTTATTTAGAATGAAATATATATTATGATATATTCTCTTGTAAGAAGAGCATTTCTCTTAATTAAGTATATCAATAGTAAATATTTTAATACATGAAATATCTTATAACCATGTCTTGTAAAATATTATAATAATGTGGGAATCGCACAAAGCTGAATTCTGCCTGCGTGTGGACCACACTTGAGATCTGCATATATATAAAGTTCACGTGTTCGCTTATAATTAAAGAACTGTCAAACATTTTTCAATTCATAAATCGTAGAGGCCGAAATTGCTGGAAGATATTTTGATTTTGTTGATATAGGTGGTGACCACTCACCTTAAACACTGAGCAAAGTAGATTTGCCAAAAGGACTGGCACGCCAAGAATGATGGCAAAATTACTTTTGATGGCTAAGGTACGTAGAAAAAGTTAGATTGAGAAAAAGTATGATGACAAAATGCAAAAAAGAGAGTTAAAGAATAATTGTAACTGTAATGTGGATTTCTATACCTATATAGAGTTTTTTTTTTTCTCTCTATTTGATAATTAAGCGGGCTTAGTAAGGTAAATATAATTAATGTAGAGAGGGACAAAATATGGAAGGTTGCCTAGCCTTATTAATTTGCTTCTCTTCGAAATAGGTAAGACAATAAATAGATGATATTTATTATTCCTTATAGTCATGACTAATTGCGGGTGTAAGCATGAGGAGAAAGGAATCTGGTGCGTCACGTCTATTTATCACCCGGTGGGACTGGACCTTAGATTTGGCCTTCTACGGGTTGAGCCAAGCGATTTTTCTTTGGGCCGACAAGATCTAGGATAGGCCCATTGGGCCCTGTAATATATGGGTATTCCAGGCTCCATAGCATTAATTCTTCAATAATACTATATTTATTTAAAACAGAGATCTGTGTAGTATAGTCTGTAAAATGTTGGAATTATCAATATGCTAATAGAGTATCTAAAAATTGTCTTCGACGTTATATATACCTTTTGAAATTAGAACGTACAGGAGAGAGTTGAGAAGCATGCAGCCTGGCTAGAAAACCAAATGGCACTCCCTTCAATCAGACTTCAGCATTTTGAACTCAAAAATCACTTGATCCGTCGCATGCTAGTTGCTACTTGTCACGATTGTTTATAATTTCTAAATCATTCTAAACTTTATTAAGGGATTTTTTTTTTACCTCTACAGAAAAAAAATAAAAAACATCTATATAGCACATTTATTAAGTTTAGGCTGTTTGCAGGGACTCAAACTTGTTCCATTGCAAATGCATCTTTCTCCTGATCTAATTCAGCTTTTGGACAGCGCATGCAAGGGCAGGCAAGTTAACCTTCTTCAAGCTGCATCCTCCTATCCTTCAAGTGTATTGGGATTTTGATGAATCCCAGCTACAACTATTTCATTGTTTTGAGTGACTTTAACTGACAATCAATTTGTCTTTCGTTTTAATCAGTGTTGCTTTATGCACTAATAGTTATTAGTAATACAAGGGAGATAGGAACTTCCATTAGAATCCTAAACCCATCAGAAAACTATTTGTTGTGAAATGACTCAGCAAGAGGATTTTGCCAAATAACTTTTGAAGGATAACATTTGGGGCTATAGTTAGAAATGAATTGACTCCATAAACTTTCGTTGGAAATGATTTGGATTCGATTAAACATATAAATGATCGTCACGTGCTGTCAAATATTTTATTGAAGTAATGCTACTCTTTATACATATTTTATACCGGTTGATGTTATATATTTTAAATGGCTCATCATTTGTTATAAAATACTTATCTCTAGCCATAGCTTGCTTAAGTTTTCAAACCGAAAAGCCAAGTGTTGGGTCATAGAATATTGGTCCGGGCACAAAACCTTGTGGTTATTTTCCAAGTGTTTTGGATTCATTTTGGCTTAATGTTGGAGTTTTTGTGACCTCACATTAGAAGCACATGAGAAGGTCTTTCAAATCGCAGCTGCCTAGTGGAAGAACAGTCCTCTTTGCCTTCTACCGTTAGAAGGATGTTGGAAATCCGTTCTAACAAGATGCCTTTGACAGGAAGTAGATTTCTTACTACCTTCCTCCGTTCAAATGGAATCGGAGTCATTCTAACAGCATACCATTGAAGACAATTCAACCTCTTTGCCATCCTCTATTAGAAGAGCATGGGATGGAAGTGATTGGTTTGGGCATCTAAAGGATCAAGATAAGGACAATCAGAATTCGAGGACGAATTCTCTTCAATCGAAGGAGAATGATGTAGGGCAGTTTGCAACCAAAACTAGCCTTGATAAAAATAAATAAATAAAATAAGTTCTATATCGAGTTTCTGACAACAGATGGAGGCAAGATTTATGGCGTTAGAAATCTGACTCAAAGGTTTACAAAGTAATGTTTATGACCTTTCACAAATTCTAACATTTACTGGATCAAAATCAGTTGTAAAGAGAAGATTGACAGTATCAAATATGTTAGGACAGCGTTCCTCATTTGCAGTTGCGTTCAAATGAGTTCAAACGAGTTTTTGGTAGTGTTTCTCATTTGATAACTCATTCAAAGTTAGGGTCAAATAAGTCGCTAAGAAAATTGAGAATTCAAGTGAGAATATGATAAAACTCTAGCTAGGTTCGAACGAGCCACTTACTCATTTGAACAATTAAGTGACGAAATTTCTAAATTTTCTTGAGTTATTTGTGTTCCCGTTCGAACGAGTTGGGGCATGTTTATGTAAATTGACTTTATTTTAGTGTTTTCTTAGGTTTATGAGTTCTATATAGTATAAATATATGTTATGGCTGTCTAAAGTCTCATTTTATGATGAATTTATGATTTATTTTGATGTTTATCAATAATAAATACTCAGAGATTAAGTTTTCTCTTATTTTTGCCTCAAATCCTTGTTAGACTCTTAGTTTTTGAAAAGATTCTAATATTGTTTGTCTTTACGATCCCACTACGCCACATTGCATCAAAAACATGCCAAAAATAATGTTTAACAAGCATAAATATCGAAAAGAAATAAGCTTTAGGTGTAGGGTTTACCTCTCTTGAAGGTAAAGACCCCAATCCCTCCAAAAAGTATTCCTTCTCTTTCTCTCTATTTAGGGTTTGGTGGCTGAAACATGAGCAAAGTGAGGCTTAAAATTCATCCAAGACCCTTAAATAGACTTACTCTTGTGAACACATTCTGAAATGACCAATTCTTTTTCACATGTAAATGGCCAATGATTGTTCGTTCTGCTCAATGTCGTATCGATCAATCATTAGGGCTTTGAGTAACACCGTTCGATCATTCTCAGACACCTATCCATCGTTTTGCACTAAAAATCTTTTTCAGTGTCCAACATTCGATTTGTTCTCATGTTGGGATTTGGGACTAACTCCAAACATACTTAGGCCAAATTAGGACAATCCTAACTCAAATCTTGGAGTGGTGCATTACAATATCAACAATGGCCGCCTATGTCATAACTGATAATAACTTATTAGTGACGACATGTTGATTTAGGAGCTTAGGTTGTTTGCTATGAATTGTGACATTACTATGGACGACTTTTATTGTCATTGATAGTCTTTCTTGAGAAAGCAACTGTGACGGCTTTTAGAGACAAATTTTTTATCATAAATGACGACTTTTATTGTTGCTGATTTTTTTGTAGTGACTCTAGGTTTATAAGACATATCGGTCATAGGTTAAGGTCCTATTTAGAGAATTCTTCAAAACAAGCCAAAAAAATTGTAATTAGGGTTTCTATCTGCGTGGCAATGGTTGATCGTGTAAGTGAGCAATCGATTTGGTATTGTAAAGCCGACTAATCCCACTTCAATCACACTCAGATTGAGTCACTATATATGTGGCACATGTTTGTGCACTAACATGCAATCCAACTTTAATCGTATTGCGATAGATGCAATCTGTTTGCCAACAGTTTGATCGTGTTTTGATTAATGTGATTTCTTTGACACGAATCGATCTGGCTTTGAACTAGCTACGATCGAACTCAATCCTAAATGACATGATTGGTGGTTCATGCCAACCTAGATCAGTTGAGACACTTGGTTTTTCAATGTATTCAACATTTTTAGCTCAAAATCAAACTGTGCCACATCATAATAAAACCGTAGGTTAAGTGTGGTCGCCCTACCCTCCTAAGGTATGAAACTTAGGTTTCTAACTGACTTGTCTTTTCTAAACCCTAGCTTGAGCCACCATGTGCGATGACGGCAGTGTCTTCGTGTATATGTTAAGTTATACAACGTGTCTTTGATTTTCATTTATTTGACTCACTTTGACTTTATGACTTAGACCTAAATGACTAGTGTTTTGTCCTATTTTTTTGTTGAGGGATATGTCAACACATTAATATTTAAGCACATATAGATAGATCTAACAGCTGGTTGCATCTTTCAAGCACGAGAGACCGCAATCCCTCCAGAAAAGAACATGAAAAGAAGTGATGCTGAGATATGCCATGGGAAGCTGCTTATTCAAGCATGCCTAGGATCGTTTCAAGATGATAAATTAATTAATAATATTGTAGGGTAGTTCGAAATTTGAAAGCAAAAACTACCCACCAATAATTTGGCGGTCACGGACTGAAGAGTCCATAAAGGCCAGGAAAATACAAAAGACAGTGGTCGAGACAAAAATTGCCACAGAACTAGTAATTACCATAAAAAAAGCCTCCAGTTGACGCAGAATACGACCGCAACTCTGAGTCCGTTAAAATTATTTAAAAAATAAAATAATAGAAAAGCTGTGGGAGTGAGAACTCGAGTGCTTGTACGTTATCAGGAGAGAGATGAGAAAATTGAAATGAAAGGGAGTCAACCATCGAGACGAACAGAAAATAAAGTCTCTGTAAAGCTTCCGTGGGACGTCAACAAGGAGCCCTGAAATTCAGCGATCCTTTTTGTTCTTAGAATTAGTGAATTAGGGCTTGTTAGGTATTAGGTGGCCGAACAAATTCTTCTAAATATTATAAACAACCCAGAGAACATTTTCCTTCTTTATGTATATATCAACATCTCTCTCTGTCCACAGATTGCAATAATATATATTTAATTGTACATAGCAATCCGACAAATAAAAAATAAATTTTCACTTGTCGATTCTGCTGGAATGTAGTCAGCATGTGAAGATTCTCAAAGACTGATCATCGGGCTCACTGTCCTCATATTTTGACATTCTACTGAACATGGTTTACGTCATATATAATATTCCTACCTTTTTTTTTTCTTTTTTTTTTGTGTGGACGTCCAAAAACAAACCATGTACGTTAGTTAGCGCTCTGAATTAAATTTCTATGTAAAGTAATTAAATAATAGGTGCATATGTTCTGAGTGATTTGGATATATATATGTTAAATTTTATTTTTTTTAACTCTAATTAAGGCGATATATGTGCATCAATGTTGTTTGTGAGCAAACTACGCTAGCTGTCGATCAAGGGCTCTCTTTCTTTAAATATCACTTCTAACTATAGGCATGAAAACCACTATATATATATAAGAGATAAATTAGTTATAAATTCGTTTGTAATTATTTATTATAGAACAGTTTAATAAAGTGACATGTGTTTTAGCATGTGCTCCTTAACATGTGATAATATATATTTTTTTTTAATAATATGTGTTTCTCACATGTTTTATAATTATATTTATAAAAAAATGTGTACTTTAAAAATACATATAACTTTGTTTAACTCATATGTAAAAATTAACTACAAATCAATTTGTAGTAATTTATGTATATATATAAAAGGACAAAGTTTTCCTCTAAACTGGGTTGGAGGAAGTTCCTCTAACCCTATCTATAAAAATGACAAGTGTCCATTTGCATGTGAGAAGCACATGCATTTTTTAATTGTAAGGACAAAATTGATATAAGCACATACATTTTTTATAAATTTTTTCTAGTTTTGTCCTTGCAATTAAAAAAATGCATGTGCTTCTCACATGCAAATGGACACTTGTCATTTTTATAGATGAGGTTGGAGGAAATTCCTCCAACCCAATTTAAAGAAAAACTCTGTCGTATATAAAATAGAGTAGTTTAAGAGAGATTTGATCAAATCGTTTTATTAAAAACAAAAGATAAATTAAAGGTCAAAGAAAAAAGGTGAATGTAATGAAAGTAATCAGGCATGCATATTCAGGAACGAAACCCTACAGGGTCAGAAGAAGAAAAAAATTAAAAATTAAAAATAAAACGTGATATCTCTTCTCCTACATACTATTCAACGAATTACATGCAAAATTAAGTAACGTCTGGCATTTGTTTTATTTGTTCTGAATATATATTCACTGGTCAAGTGTTCTGCTTGCAAATGGTTGACTTGCATGGCCTGTCTTCGAATCAGGTTCCATAGAGTTGACATTGATAGCATGTTGGCGTTCTCTTTGTGAATACCCTGCGCCGCCCATATTCCTCACCATCCCTCCCACGCCCAAAAAATCCAACGTCAACTTATCAGACCCTCCAAAACTCACACCCAGATTTTCGTGCAACTTCGGCTCGCTCCCACCGCCATTATTGAAGCCATCAAAGCCATCAAAGCTGTTATTGGCAAACGAATTCATTAGGCCTTGAAAATGGCTTGCATTTTCCATCTCTCCTCCAGTGTTACCAGCCGTACTACTCCCAAAATTGAAGCCCAAGTTAACCAACACATTTTGCTTATCAGATGACGAGGAAGTTGCCACGCCTCTTAACATGGAGGAATTGTTGCTGCTTGTCGTTGATCCGATTTGGGCAGCTTTTTGAAGCAACGCAGTGGCCGACATATGTGAAGCAATATTGTTTTGATGGTCAGATTGCAATGAATTACTGTAGAGAGAAGATACTCCTGAGGCAACATGCTGATGATCTGGAATTAGTAAGCCGCCAGCATTATTGCATAAGTCGCCAGTGTCGGTGCAAGCGTTGTTGTTAGAAAAGAAGCCAATGTTAAAGAGATTGGTGGGTGGGGAGGAATTGTTGGAAGTGTTGGTTTGGAGGTCAGGGAGTTGCATAAGTGCATGCAAGGGCTTGTTTGGGAAGCATGATTGGTTTGAAATATCTGGCATGAATAATGGAGACGGTGAAGGCATTGGCTGGCCAAAGGAACAATTAGTGTTTGGTGATGGAGGGAGCTGATTGAGGTGCTCAAATTTTGCACTGCCAAGGCGTAAAACGTTACTTGATAGGTGGTTCTGATTTTGTGCTTGTGATAGGGCGCTGGCTAAGCTCATGTGGTTGTTTCGAAAAAGATTACTGCTGCCCATGCTAGGAAGCCTTGCGCTCTCCTGAGCCAGTGCATCACAGAAGGCCCTGTGAGTGATAAAACTGTCTCGCCTGCAACAATTCATATGACACATGATGATGATGATGATTACCTTTTGAGGATAAAATTAATTTGTCACAAATTAATTTTGCGATTTCTTAAATGCAGTGGAGAAGCATTAAGTTCTTTAAAAGTTCAAATATATACAAGAATTATGAAATTAGATATCTCAAAAAAACAAAGAAAGGTTCAAACATGCTGAAATTAAGAGAGTCAAAACAATTAGGATTTGTTTCGGACAATCTTGTTATGAGAAGCTTTTTAAGGAGAACAGAAGAATGAAAAAGGAAGCCGGAAAGGTGAAGGCAAAATAGTACTTTGTTTACGAAGAGAAATGAATAGGAAAGTTACAAACGCAACAAGTAATTTCACTTTCACTAGAGCAATTATAACTTTTTTTTTGGGGGTTTAGGGGAGTTAGGAAGAGAGAAACTTCGTATATATGTACAAATAGTCACTGAGAAGTGTTTTTTTTTTGGGGGGGGGGGGGGGGGGGATCGATTAGGAAGAGAGAAACTTCGTATATATGTACAAATAGTCACAAGCTAGAGAAACTTCGTGTCTTGGTACTATCCCTCATTCACTTAAACTATCCCTCAATCAAACACTAAGTTAAGAAATTCCAACTTCAACTATCGAAAAAAGAAATTTTACTTTCACAAGAGCAAGAGAAAAAATTTAGATGGGCGATAGAGTTTGACTGGACAATGGGAACTAATAAGCATCAACTATCGAAAAACTATCTATTAAAAAACAAAAACATCGACAAACTAAATTCCATTTCAAATCTTTGAAAACTGGCTCTTAAATCAATGAACATTAAGGGAATCAATTTTCGAGTTTGATAAAAAGAAATAAAAACTAGAGAACAGGAAAATTATCGTTCCCCTTTCTGGGACTACCATTAACGTAAAACCCTCGAACCATCTATCTTCAATTGAAAGAATAATTCCACAACCTTGAAAATCACCAATATTTGTAAAAGAAAAGAAATAGTAGAAAATTGAAAAGGATTCTTATATAAGATGGAGTATTGGTCCTGCACAGTTAATGGAGAATTACACTGCTGAGAGAGAGAGAGAGAGAGAGAGAATCTTTGACCCCACGACCCTATTGTTTTCATGGAAAGAATTACCTGAATATATGTAGCCAAGTTGGAAGAGAACAAAACCAATAACTTATCCAATTCACATGAAAACAAACTCAGTAACAATATGCTTTCTAACATGTGTGTTACTACACGTGAATCAGAAAAAGATGAAGGGCGATGTTTTCGAGGGAGAAAGATGTTTGCTTGTTTTATCATTTCTCTTTTGTCACCCCGTAGACAATATTGCAGTCTCACAGATTATTACTCATGTGGATGCAGTCCTCCTGCCATAGCGTCCACAAAAACGCACGGTAGGAAGAGGGATATATGTTTGGAACAAATCAAAGATGCCTAAACTACTTTTCTTATTCACACTTTTTGAGAAGCCAAGGCAAGATCGGAATTACCTTCAAAAATGAAGGAAAAATATATAGCAACTTTTACACTATCCTCTAACATTTTGCATATGCATGATTAATATTGTGAAATAAAATTATAGATAAAGATGAATGAATTAATTACCTAGAGAAAAGAGTGCCGCAGTCGCATCTATATTCTCTAGTGCCACAAGTCTTGGAATGGGCCTTCCAATCAGACTGCACGGCATACCTCTTGGAGCACTTGTCGCACTTCCACTTCTTCTCGCCGTGCTTTCGTGAGTAGTGCTTTTTGATGCCGGTAAGGTCGCCGAGAGCCCTCGAAGGGTCGTGGTGGACACATGTGGGCTCCGGGCACAGATAAACCTTCCGTTTTGGTTCCTTTTTAGACTTCTGCTTTAGCTTCCATGGCAGGTTGTGTCCTCTTCTGTGCAGCTGTAGGTTCTGCTCCCTTTGGAACCCCTTATTACATACCTCACATATGAACCTGTTTGTTGCCATTAGAGTCTTGGGAGATAGTGCGATTACCTCCGCATCTGGATCTGCCAAACAATAAATTAACTCCAATTATTTAATTACAAGAGTTCCAAAAGAAAACGAAGTTAAAAAGCAATATCTCCGAAACCAAAAGGATTGATAATAAGAAATCCTAGCTAAAGATCGAGTAATTTAGGGTTTTCATATAAAAATTTAATAAGTTAAAATACAACTAGTAGATCTAAATTATTAAGAGATACTTGCTTGGATTTCCAGGTTGGTTTCTCCTTTTCTTTTGAGGTGCTGTTGTTGGAGCAGTCGAGGAAGTGATGGTAGAAGAAGCTTGTTGTGCTGTCTGGCTTTGATTCTCGTCTTTCGTTCCGAAAAACATAGTGGACGAGGAAGCGGCGGCCATCTTCTTCAAGAAATTCTATATATGTGCAGATAGCTGCTATATATGTATTCTTGCTCTTTCTTCGAAACAAATTAAGCGAATCTGATCAAAGAAAAAAATGAACAGAACCCACAAAGAATTTGAGCTCTTCTGCGAAACTTTAGGCTCTCAGGGATATATATGCAAATTAAACGTGTAAATCTAGTAGTGCAAAGAAAGAAAACAAGAAAAGAAAAAGGCAATGTTCAAACTGATATGATAGTTTCAGAATTACCCCTGATCTATGGTGCCCCTTAAACTTGAGCTATCCACAAAGAACCAACAAGAAAGTATCTGAGGGGGACAGCTACAATCCGGAAATGAAGAGAAGAAAACAATCAATCTTGTAGACCTATGTGCTACTTGCTGTTGTTTATTTAAAGGATAAAATTGTTTCGGTCACTTTTATTATTTGTATCTCAGTCATTGGAAAATGTCATTTAATGTCATGCACACACACATCAGCATGCATGCATACATGGCATCCATATGCATACCCATCTCTCTCTCTCTCTATCTCTCTCTATCTCTCTTTCTCTCTCTCTCTCTCTCTGGTGCTGCTGATTTTTCTCTTTCTAATTTTCCATCGTACTAAAAAAGAAAGAAAGAAATAAATAAATAAAGCAATTGAGTGTTGGTATGACTGTTCATGCAGCTCTCACGCAGCCTAATGTGTCGTTATGCGGCGATGGTTTGGGGCCACTGAGCTGTAGGCGTCACACTCCCTCTGTCTCTCCATCTCTAAATTCGCATCTTCTTGCTAGTATCAGGATAAGCCTGTCTAATTCCCTCACTCTTCCTTCCAATCCCAGCTCTCCACATATTGATACCTCTACACAAATTTTACGTAACCCCAAACAAAGATTATTTGTGATATGACTCCATCATTTCTGAGCTTCTTTAAAAAATAATCCTTGTATGTCACAGCTACGCTTCTTCTAAGGTAATACAATTAAATTTGATTTTCAATCTCGCTTTCACGATAAACTGGAGAGCCTCGTCAGAGAAAGGAGACAAAATACATATGGTATTCTAACGCTTGGTAGAATTAGGATTGTTTTGATAGTGTATAATAGCAACAAAAGTTAAGAATTGAAGACCGAAAATTGAACTCAAGAAGAGAGAAAATAATGACTAGGGAAGAGAAAGACCCTAGTCGTCCCAAATAAGCAAACAAAAAATAACTATGAAGTACTAAAATTATATTGATACTTTAAAACTTAATTGTTCCATTGAGTGTGTATCCTTTTTCTTTTTTTTTTGAAAAGGGTTACAAGGAAAGTGTGTATCCCTTATATAGACTAAGATATACTCATAATTTAACAAGGAAAATGAAAAAACTAAACAAATCCTAATTGGAAAATAAAAGCCTAATCCTATTGGAAAAGAAAAACCTAATCCTAATGAAAAAGAAAAAAAGCCAATCCCTATTAGGAAGGAAAACTAAAACACACATGTATAAATAAAATAGTTCAACACTAATGTATGCCTTCTCCTACATTAGTCTCTTCGGATTGGAAAGAACTCGCCCTCGAGTTCAAGTCTTCTCTGTTAGCATCAATAAAACATGGAGTCAAATGCTTCACGTTGTACACATTGTAGGTCTTTTAATGACTTAGAAGACGTAGCCAGTATACGTTATCATTTATATTTTGTAGAATCTCACAAGGCCCAATCTTCCTCTCGCACAGCTTGTTATACTGATTGATGAGGCAGCGATCACGTGTGAGTAGAACTCAAACCAAATTAGCAACCTCAAAAGTTATCTTGCCTATGTGGCTGTCAGAGTGTGCTTTGTACGTGGCATTGCTATCTTTTATCGCTTTCTTGACCTGGTCAAGAACTCCTTGGAGATAATTTGTCATCCCATCAGCCTTAATACTCAATCGACCAATATGGAGAATGGGTGCCAAGTCGAGTACTCCTGATGGATTCCGCCCATACACGACCTCAAAAGGGCTTAGCTGAGTTGTTATGTTCTTGAACCGGTTGTAAGCAAACTCTACCTGTCATAAAGCCAAGTCCCATTGCTTTGACTTATTTTTCGCTAAACTTCTCAAAATATTTCCCAAGCTCTGATTCATCCACCTTAGTCTAACCATCCGTTTGGGGGTACGTGGTAGGCACTATTGAAATTAAGCTTGGTCCCCATCTTTTCCTACAAACTCTTCCAAAAATGGCTTATGAATTTTGTATCTCAATCTAATGTAATAGATCTTGGAACCACGTGCATGCAAACAATTTTCCAAAAATTTAGGTGAGCAATTCGGGTGGCATCTATTATCTTCCGGCAAGCTACAAAATGGGTTATTGTGGAAAATCGATCTAGCATCACTAGGATAGAATCCATGCTCCTCTGAGTGTGAGGTAATCCCAAAATAAAATCCATACTGACGTCGAGCCATGGGCCATTAGGCACTCATAATGGGGTGTACAAACAACATTTGTGAGGGCTCTCTTGGACCTCTATCAAATAAAAAACGGTTCCACATAATGTGCCACATCACTAATTAGCTTGGGCCAATAATAGTCTGATGAGATCAAGGCCAAAGTTTTGTCTCGCCCAAAGTGACCTTCTCCATGCAACTCTCGTATTATTTGCTCCCTCAACGAACTATCCACAATGCATAACTGTAAACCACGAAACAAATAACCATTAAGAATATCATAATCACTGCGCTTACCTACAGACACCTCAGCAAATATCTTTCCGAATGAAGGATCTACTGTATACAAGTCTCGAAAGTTGTCAAAACCCTCAACTTTGGTATAAAAAGTAGTAAGAAGTGCAACCCGCTTTCTCATGGCATAAACAACTCAATTCAAGCTCCCTAATTGGTGTCGTAAGGAAAAAGTGAACTACTGCAAGTATAGAACCCATTTGGCATGTTTGTGGCTGAGCTTCTTTTGGCCATTGATATACTTAAGGGCCTCATGATCAATAATAAGGATACACTCCTTCTACACCAAGTATGTAATACCCCGAAAAGTTAAATTCATTTTTAAATATAAATTAGTTTAAAATACAATTGGTTTTGAAGCAAAGATGTTTTACTTGAAGTTTTGATCCATTCTTTTTTTTAAAAAAAAAAAAGAAAAGAAAAGAAGAAGAAGAAGAACATTTATGGGGAAGGATCGATCCTAACTTATCATGATCAATCCCTACATTTTAGGATTGATCCTAACTCGTCATAAACCCTATTTTGAGGTCTAAAACCCTAAAAATTCGACCTAAAGTCATATTTATTCATTCTTAACCTCTTGTAACCTATTTGCTCAAAATACCTTATCCCCAAAGCCCTAGAGCGGAGACAGAATGTGGAAGAAGCTCGGAATTGATGTTCTTTGTCAATTCCCAGCTTTTGTTGAATCATTTCCGTTAGTTTTCTTAAGGTAATCTTCTATTCTCATTGTTTCTCTCCAATATTCTTTTCTTAATTCATCAATCTTTGAGTTCTTATTATACTTTGATTATAATCATGTTCTATAATTGTTTGGGTTATGTTTTTATATTAAGAATAATTGTTTCAAAGAAATAATATGTTTTAAAAGATTATTTTCAAAAGTAGTAAATAGATATTTCTAGTTGTTGTCGTTTAATGATTTTAAGACAATGGTTTTGTATTTGGTTGACGTTATAACAACTTTATGTATTCAAATAGTATTTTAAACCGACATAAGCACACACACCTAATTATTTATGTTTGTTTTGAGAAATCAATGTAAACTCTTGATAATATCATATCAAGAGCGCCACTTTGAAGTCTTAAAATTATTCCGAGATGTTCTCAAGCGTTGTCTAAACCCCATGGAAATTTTGAGACGTTTGGATGATTGTTTGAGAGACTTAAAGGCTCGAAGCTGGTGTTGGAAAGCACGAGGATCGATCTTGGCACTGGCAGGATCGATCCCAGCAGGGTAGGATTGATCCTACGTACACCCTGTAGGATTGATCCCTACCCTCCAGGATCGATTACTGACTCCTCAGAATCGATCTCAGCCCTCTAGATTGACCCTTGATCCTCCAGGGTTGATCCTATGTAGTCTGGATTGATCCATGATCCTCTAGGATTAATCTCAACTGTCT
This sequence comes from Betula pendula, assembly GCA_900184695.1. Lineage (NCBI taxonomy): Eukaryota > Viridiplantae > Streptophyta > Magnoliopsida > Fagales > Betulaceae > Betula > Betula pendula. Next base: position 7,539 of record FXXK01002286.1, on the reverse strand, counting down.
GGAATCCTGTTTTAGGGTTTCTCTTATGTAATTTAGGTCTCTAAAAGTGGTTTAGGTTTGTGATTAGCATCTTGTCTAATTGTGAGTTGGTTTGCGGTGCAGAAGGTTAGGATGTCTGAGGATTCATTTGAGTGGTCAAGGTAAGTGAATACTTACAGAATTGAAAAAGAAAACCATTTTGGAGAATGCTATTTTGATATAAACTGTCGAGAATTTTTATTCATATCTTCATTATGTCATGAGCTTATATATTTTCAGAACATGATTCTTATTCTTGATAACTGTTTCAAATGCTTAAAAGATTGTGATTTGAGAAAGAAAAGATAATTTATATTAAATGACCATATCTGTATTTAGTTAACATGACCAAGGGTCATAGGCTTTCATTATACGGGCTTGACCCTATGGTCCAGAGTATTTTATGTTTTTCCATTGGATCCAAGAGGCCAATTAGGTGACCAACGCAGCCATGTTCACATGGTGGTCACAACCACGACATTATCTAGCATCGTGGGCCACTTGGGGTCGGACCTGATTGGGCTGTTTATGATGTTCGTTAGTTTGTATGCATCTATAATACCCTAATCCTAACCCTAGTTAAGAGATGGAGAATTTTGAACCTTAGGGTTAGTTGGAGCAAGTCGGGACAAGTTTGAGAGAATTTTTGGGTTCAGTCGAAAATGACCTAAAGGATTGATCCTCTACAACAGAGGATCAATCCTCTAGCACAGAGGATCGATCCTGGCCACTAAAGGATAGATCCTCAGGTCTTGTTAGTGATAGCATGGATCCTCCCCTTTTAAGGATCGATCCTATTGCATCATAATGCAATTTTAGGATTTTCTGAAGCCTTAGTACCACCGTAACCTCTATAAATTTATCCTTTACTTTCCCTTGACCCTATTGCATGAATTCCAAGGTGTGGAATTGCTATCATAGCGTCTTTGTGCTGTTTGAGCTTTGTTTTCTTCGTTCTTTGTTAGTTTTGAGAGTTTCTAAGCTAGGTGAGTGTGATGATTGGTTGTTGTAATGCGCCAAAATATTTAAAAGCTATTTTTCATAGTATTTGACAAAAAATTTGATTAAAAACACTATCCCATTTCTATAAAACATTTAAATAGCATTTTGTTCAGAAAATGTGACCACCAAATATTCGATAATCATCATCAAACGTTCGATCTTTAGAAAGTACAATCACGTTCTCTACAAAGCTTGCATAATGCTCAGAAGGTGTCAGTGCTNGTGGCGACCCGATTTCATCACACATATCTTTTTTTAAAAAAAAAATGAAACCGAATAGTCATAGAGGCTCATGTAAAGCCCACATCATTAACTCATAATCTGAGAATATCACATCAGAGTTAATAGCATATACGCTGCGGAATCAAATAACATCACATGTGAGAGAAACATAACTTGGAGCTGACATAAACTATATATAATAGTTTTCCAACACATGCTATACAACAAAAGAAAGGCTATCAAAAATACCATATACGGCATAGCCAAAGTACATCATTTTGTTTCTACAGATACAACAACATGATGCACAACAAAAACTAGACTACTATAAGATCTATACAAAATATACCCAATGGGCGTACATCGCCCTCATACATGATATCCCAAGTAAGCAGTTACTGGATCTTTATCAAGATCCGTTGTACTTGCAACAACATCAACATCTATGCAATCATAAAAATCATCTATGATTACATAGGGAAATGATAGAAAAAAGGGTGAGTCAACCATTCATAAAGAATAAAGACTCCCCCGAGGGTTTTCGCAATGAGCCAAACTTTTATTTATGTAATCGCTTACAATATCAGCCACTCAACTTCATAAAAATATTATTCTTCCATTTATCAAACTTAGTGTAGCTGATGAAGTAAACAACACATTCATAAAGCATTTTAAATCATTAAATATAATTGGGAATGTATACATATGCTCCAAAATACGTTTGGATACATAGACATATAAACCATCTAATGCATATCTTGTACATAATAAAAGTCCATAAAACATCATATGCAATCCAGCTGTAAACGTATACATAAATTCTTTTCCATCGAGAATCTTATGCATACCAATACATTTAGTATGAAATACCTCTTAAACCAATACACATAAATTATCAATAACAATGCAATGCATGCTTTAATCTTCCACTTTCCTTTACTTTGTAATGTGTATAGCATGCTTAATGGACTCAACTCGAGCAACTACACACACCGACCTCAAGGACAATTCCCTAGCCTCACGCATAATGGGCCCAGCCCTAGCACCTTTCATAACTTTCTTTACTTTCATCTTATGGGCCCAGTGTTGTACGAAATACTAACTTAAATAATAAGCTAATATTTGCACGTTTTACTCGCAAGTGCACAAGATCAAAAGAATAGTATAGTAGGCAAGTGCGAGATCATTTCCATAGAGATTGGTAGAATATGTTTAGAAGAGCTTTTCGAAACAGAAATTAAAAGGATCAATTTAAGTTGTGGGTTTTAAAATTCAAATTTAAAAATTAAGACTATGCTGGAAATTAAATAACAAGAAAATAAAATGAGATTTTTAGGAAATAAAATCAGTAGGTTGTTTGTGAACAATGGTAAAATAAGATAGGACATTGATATCCACCACTAATCATACACTTTAAGTACCACGACTTGCATATATTCCAAACCATTTTTGAGATGCTCATGTTTGTCAACCTAAGGGCATGGGATCTACTCCAAAAGTTATTGATTTCCCAAAGCAACGAATTAGGCATGGTATCTACTCTAATTCTTTTCTTTCTCAAAGGATTTAGCATGATATCTACTAAGTTGTTTTTCAAGAAAGCATGAATCTATGGAAATCGACAAACACACTTAGTCTAGAACATGGTATCTATTCTAGTTTCTTCATGTTGATTAACTCTAAGAAGCTCTAAAAGTTTCTCTTGTCACTCTAATAGTCTTTCACTATATAGGCCAAGACTCGGTCATCCAAATTGACCTATATGACAATCTCCACATAAAATATGCATATGATGATCAAGCGTAAACACACTCTATATGAGGAACGAACAAAAATCCGGAATTAATCAAGTGAGCATCACAAGTAGTTTGCAACATAACAAGTCAAATTCCTTAAAGATTACATGACTAGGGCTTCAATCAAGCCCTATTTAAGAGTTAAGTTACACATAATCAGAAAATACATCATCTTCATACAAGAAAATAGGAAAATAAGAGAAAAGAGAGAAAACTTGGAAGAGTGGCTGTGAGGTGTGCATTGCTGGAGCTCCTGGTTCAGTTCCCCTGCAATCAATAGATCTCCCACCTAGCTAAAACCGATGGGTTACAAGAGAGAGAGTTTTTCCCTCTTTTTCTTAGTCAAAAAGAGGGGAACAAGGAAGTAATTAGGGGGCTGTTCTTCTGCAAATTTTGACTGCCCAAGGCTCCCTAGAGTGGACAAATAGCCACCCTCTAGCTGCACCAGCCGCACCTTTTGATTTCTTGGTGATTCCTTTTCACACCTGCAGTACTGGTGAGAATACATGGCCACTGTCCACGTGCTTTTTGACCATCAAAACTTCCGAATTAGATCTTGCACTTCAAATATCATTTCTTCATCTCTGAGTCAGCTTTCCACTGCCACTGACTTTGCCTTAATCAGAAGTTTGAGCTATGAGTTATGGTCAGAACAGTGTGCAAAGGTCAATCTCGGAGCTGCTTGACTGCGGAATTTTCTGTTCTGGAAAAACCTGGGACTTCACCAGCAATTTTGATCCCCAAAACGACCGAATTGGGTTTTTCACATAAAATATCATTTGTGCATCCTTGAGTTAGCTCTTGAATGCCACTGATTTTGGCTCAATCAGATATTTGACCTAAAATTTATGGACACAACAGTGCCCAGAGGTTCATTGCTCAGATTTGACATTTTAGTAACTCGAATTTGATGGGATTTTGCTGCAAGACCTGAAAATACTAAAAATCATAAAAACAACACAAAACATTAAATTACAATGAAACTAAAGTATTAACATATGTAAGTTAAGGGCTTATTTTGTAGGAAAATGAGCACTTAACACCCAGCCCTCTTCTTTATCTCTTGAGTATTAGCCCATGTTCATGTTCACACATCAATGCACATGCTCATGTCAATGCACTTACAAATCTCAACAATCATGTTTCAACAACTGAAATTAAATCAATTCTCATTCATCATAAGCTCAAAATCTCAAAGCAACAAAGTAATCAATAATCATAGTTCTTTCATATCTTAAAACTTTTAAAATCACAACAA
>FXXK01002285.1:26187-39949 GCA_900184695.1 Betula pendula | reverse complement strand
CCCTTCCAAAATTGTTGCTACTCAAAATCAAGCGTTTCAGGCAAATGAGTAAGAAATGTTGGAAAAATTTGTTTGATTTTTACAGGAAATTGGTTGGTTGGAAGCCGTAATTCTCGCAATGGATGGAAGAGAGAACAGGCAAAATTGGGAATCTGGCCACTTAGTGAATTCCCACTCAATCAAGAATCTCCAATATTGTTTGGTCATGCTGAAAATTGGAATTCGATCATTGAACTTGTTTGTCTACATGTGCAAATAGACCAGATCTGTGAGGCGCGGCCATTGAGCTTGGGAAATTAATCCATGAATTAGAATACGAAACTATCTATCATTGACAACATTTAAGGTTACCAATAGAAGTGGTAATTGGTCTCCGAAAATTTTGTTTCTCTAAGCGGCAATGGTTTCAAAAGTCCATTAGGAGGGAATTCTGGCAAAGAACTTGTAGGTCAATAATTGTATGAATAAGTCAAGCATTTGTAGCGTTGGGACTTGGAAGTCTTTCTAGAAATTTACCATCAACCCAGAAGAGGAGACTTCCAAGGATGTTAAATTTTAAAAATCTGCAAAAATTCTGGGAAACTGGAGCAGAAAATTTGGTCCATTTCAAAGAATAAATTGAGAGGGACTGAAGATTCCGTAAGGAGGATCAATAGGGCCTAGAAAGATTGCGTTTGACAAGCTCAAACACTCTCAAGATGTTGGCAACGAAAGATGATAATACCTGACACCACTCTTTACCTGCGCTGATATAGGTACACCATCAAGATAAAGGTCGATTAAGCTCTGAAAGGTCTGAACAAGCATATTTAAATTTGGTTCTCAAGTTGTCAGATAACCCAATTCTGTCGGCGTAATAATTGATAGATAAATCAAGAGTAACCAACCTCTTTCAAACGCAAAATCGCAGTAGGAATCTTGCTCTGGCAAAGGACAGCAGATGATAGATTCAAATCCTCAAATTCACGAGTTTGTCAACTCTGGAATGGAATCTGAGAACGGTTGGAAATCGTTATAAGCCAAACTTAGGGCTCTGGAGGATGCTAGAAGATTGAAAAGGCTGCGTTGAATTGTCAGAGTCCACCTGTGTAATGAATTCACTTGCCAAGCGAAGACCCAATAACACATTCCTCTTTGCAGGTGTACACCTTCCTAAGAACGGCAATCGGACCTTATCACTAACAAGTTTTTTGGACATGGCAGAATGAATGTAAGTCGGTTCTTCAATTGCAGCAACAAGGACTGCTTGATTGAATTGACATTTGGCCAAGACACCCCAAAACACGAATGCGAGGAAGAAGTGAGTAAAATGGCCATCAAGAAAAGGCCACGAAAAAGCCGGAAGTCTCATGGAGGCCGTTAGATATAATTAGAAACCTTTAACAAATAAAGAAAAGGAAGAGTTGTGGTGATTATATTTTTGTGTGTATTAAATATCATAATGGAGGGATTATGAGAGCGATCGGAGTAAAGTTCCCACGAACACGACTATTTGAATAGAATGATCTTTTAACTATAAAATAACGTAATTTAACTATAATAACATTGGTTTAGAATTAGTGAAACTTGCTTTAAATTTGCTACATATGGTTCTTAATAGTTAACAATTATAATAAATAGTTATTTCATTTTAAATAATTATTAACATTGTCGACTTTGAGGAGACCGAATATTTTTTTGGATTATTCCTGCTTAGTTGCTCAGGTTGCTAACCAAGATTTGGATTCTTACATTTCTCTTCCAAAGAAAAAATGTCATTCCATTTTTCTCTGATTCATTTAATTCAGTCATAATGCCGTGTGGAATTCACCTATTGGCCACATCGTCAACCATCAACAGGTATTTATTCAGTCATAATGGCCGTGTGGAATCCACCTAAAATTGGCTGCATGCGTCAACCGTCAAATTTTTTCCCGGTTATTAATTCAGTCATAATGGCCGGTTGTGGAATCCACCTGAATTGGCCACGTCCGAAACTGTTAACGTAGATAGGAGGGGAAAAAATAAAATAAAAATTTTGTTACTCCTAAATTTATTTATTTTATTTTTCACTTAATTAACATCAATTTTAATAGGAAATACTTCACTTACCCCCTGAATTGTCATGCCTTTTGTAATCCTCTCTCAATCTTTAAAACCTTCAATTTAGTGTTATTTAAGTTTAATTTTGCAATCCCCCCTTCCGTTAAGCATTAATTTCGTTAAGTTCAGATGGTCAAAGGGCTGAAATGACTTTTTTGCCCCTTAACTTTTTAAAAAAATTACAAATTTACCCTTATTTTCGAATAAAAAATTATTTAAAAAAAAACAAAAAAAATCGTTTGGGTAAGGACCAGCATTGGGTCACGTCGTGACCCGGTTGGGTCACGCTGTGCCCAGCCCGAGGTCGCCAACCCGGCGGGGTCTGGTGACCCAGCAGCAGCCAAGCTGCGAGTCACGACGTGACCAGCGGTTGGGTCACGCCGTGACCCGCGATTCTCTCTCTCTCTTTTCTCGCTGTGACCCGTGTTCTCTTCTCTCTCTTCTTTCTCTCTGGTTTTCATCTTCAACAGTTTGTACCTGCACCGACCTGTCGAGAGTTTGGAGCAGGGAGAACGGCTGACGCCATGGACTAGCATGTACATCTGGGCTTCAAAGTTTGGCACGTTGAGATGGTGTTCGGAGAATTGTTAAGCTGTGGCCGGAACATTGTTGCTACTCAGAACAAGATGTGAGCGCCAATACATGAAGCTTGTCGCGGAGGATTGCCGAGGTCATTGAAGGTGCTTTAGATTGGGCCGATGCCGACGCCAAGGCTGCAGCTTCGCCGCTTGTATGCTTTTTTTTGGTTGGGGGCACAGGGGTGATCCCAGCGTGGTCACGGCTGACCCACGTTGGGTCAATTTAAAAAAAAAAAAAAAAAAAAATTGAAAATTGAGAAATATTAAGGATAGTTAGGTAATTTAACATCCTTCAGTTAGGATTAACGAAAAAATCCTAACGAAGTGGGGATTTTCAAAAAAAATTAAAACTTAATACATAAATTGAGATGTTTTGAAATTCAGAGGGGGTGATTGCAAAAGGGCATGACAGTTTAGGGGGGGTTAAGTGAAGTTTTCCCATTGTTAATATTCTATCAATCCTTTTAAAATTTTTTTTACTTTTATATATTACATCACTCACTTATTATTATTTCAAATAAAAAACTCAATAAAAAACAAAATTTTTTTCACTTTTCTATACAAAAATTTACAATATTCTTCCTACTTTATATCACATCAATCACTTTTATTTACTCATTCAAAACAAAAAACTTCCTATTTAGCTATTTCCTGTCTAATCAATTAATAGATATATATATATATATGTATATATATATTATATAATATTAGTAATGCTACATTTTCCAATTTTTTTTGTCCAACTCCATTCCAACTTTGGATATGTGGACAAGATGGGCCCACAAATGTAAAAAGCAAACTACATTTAAAAAAAAAAAAAAAACCACAATATACAAAGTTGAATAGAATTTGACAAGAAAAGTTAGAATGTAAGAGTAATGCTAGATTTTTCAACTTTTTTGTTCTTACTTCATTCAACTTTGTATATGTGGACAAAGAGAGTTCCATCACATAACAAAATAAAACTATTTATAAAAAGTTTGTATATGGCCTATCTGTTCTACATTTATAAATTTTTGATGAAATTGACAAAAAAACTGAGTATGTAGGTATTTATTATATGAGAATAACTTTCTATATGTCTTGGCACAAACCAAGTTATTTTGTGCCCTCCAATGAGAAGATGACGCAACCAACGTGGAACACCAAAAAACCAAATGTATGAAACACCGTATCTTTATCCTTCTCTGTCACTCATCCGAAGAAAAAAAAAATCCATCCTTGAGAAAATGACCCACAGCCAGTTGGCAGCCAACGGCGCCTCCCCTCCACGGCCAATTAAATCATGGGATGGGAGCCTGCTTAGTTTATTCATTGTCCATTGGGTTTGTCTCATGAAAAATAACCACAAGGCATGGATTGCTTAGTATCAATCTAAGCATTTTTTTAATTTTTTTAATTGCTTTACGATACCCAAGCCAATCACCGTCACAATTCTCTTACCCACCATCACTACGAAACATATCCCCGACAGCTCGGCACCGCCAATTTCAACAAGAGTCCCACCTCACCCCAACACACTCTTCAAGTCCATCTCTCTCCCTCCCTTCCTCCCTCCCACCACACATACCACAAGGGATCATGCGTTGTGAGGGAGAGCGAGAGAACGTCCCCATTTTTTGCTGCTGTACGTGGCTTGCTGCAACCAGGTTCAACCCCGTGGCAAGGCCGACTGAGAACAGAGTATTCGGTTGATGTTGGTGAGCCGATGGAGAGAGCGGTGGCGGTGGATTTTGTCTCAAGAATGGGAAGGAATTTTTTTTTTTTTTTTTATCTTCCTGTTATGGATGAGAAAGAGGGAGGGTCCGATCTGGTGTTCCGTAACTAAGTCATTTTTTGTTCTAAGCTATGTGTCGATCTTCTTATGGAGGACACAAAAAGGCTTAATTGCTGGATCAAACTTTATAAAAGTTAGGAAAAAAAAATACTTAATCTTTAAGTTTTGTTTGATTTGAAATTTAGTCTTAAGTTTTTCAATTTTTAAGAATAAAATCTTTAAGTTTTACTCAAATTTAAAATAGTCTCTCTATCACTGTATGACCATGAAACGTGGAAAGCGTTTGGTTGCATCTTCTTCAAACTACATTTTTCTTGGATGACTTGGAAACTCACTTAAACGACATTGAATGTCTTCCTGAATATTAGGCCCTAAAACTTGAGCCATTTTACCTTCCATTGTATGGGTGTTACTATAAACAAACCGGAAATTAGATAGAATTCAAGAAAATAAAAATAAAGACTTTTTGAGTTTAACAAGATTATGTAAGAAAACAATTAAACTAGGTTGGATCTCTTTTCCTATTATATTTCTCCATATTAATTTAAAATCAGCTCAATTTAATATAGACAAGTTGAAGTCACATAACCATCAAATCTTTGGAAAATTATCTAGCCACACCTGAGTGAGATTAATGAGTCACATTGGGTGTGCAATGCGTGCCTCGTGTGAGACGGGCACTCGGGTTCTCCATTGCTCGGACAGTCCAAGCAAATTCGAGCTCCTCCGAATAGGGTGAATGAGGCCAAGTTCCCTTTACACTGAAGAATCAATAGACACTCTAAACGCTAATGCGGTTCTCCAAAAATTCAACTTAGAAAGAACTTGATGGGATAACGAAGCAGTAATTACTCATTCTAACCACCAATAATTGTAAAAAATAATTGCCAAAAAAAAATTTGTAAACAAAAGCAAGAAAGGAGTTGCAGGGATGGGGGATCTGGAGAATTCCTTGCTCGATTTCACAGAATTCGAGTAGGAATGAAGAAGGGTAGCCGGTTCAAGTGCTCTGAGCACCATCAAAGTGCGGGGCACCTGAACCCCACACACCTTCCCTTCATTCTGCTGACCTAAATTCTTTAGAATTCGGAGAGAAAATTTTAGAATCCTGATCGATTGTAAAGATATTTGCTCTACCAAAAAGATTAACATTAAAGAACTAAACATTCAACTGAAAATTAAATAAATAAAATAAAATAGTATCCTTGAACGCAGATTAGCTAAAATAAGTACAGCAAAAGTCTTAACAGTCGTCTTAATATTTGTGTGTGAAGTCCAATATCATCCCTATGAACATAACAACTTTTTTTTTTTTTTTTGATTTTTATGAACATAACAACTAGTAATGCGAGTATGTTGTCGATGATAAGGCAATTGTGCAACGCGTGACGTGAAAAGTCGTTGCCAGCATCAATGTTTATTGTGTTAAATGTATTTTCGTGGAAGAAGAACCCAAACTCTCTCGGATTGTGCAAGTGGGCCCTCAAAGTCTTCGCTCAATTAAGGTACTAATTATCTTGTCACCAAAAAAGGGCAGTTCCGCGGCCCCAACAATTAGCAGCACTTCCATTTTGTTTCCTTTTTTTTAAAAAAAAAAAAAAAAAAATTATTAGATCTGGCGTCACCCAAATAAAAATGTATTGCACCAAAAATAAAAAAAAAAATAAAAGTATCACCTTATACAATACCCTAAATAGTGACTGATTAAATGACAATAATTAACTTTTTCCTATGGATGTTATTTGACAACCATTCTTTATAAACTTAATTACAATGAACTTAAGACCGTTACCATGCGATCCTAAACTTATTCTAACAGTTCAGATTCGTAGGATATGTTTCCAAAGGTGTTAAAAGAGTTCTTGATGTGAGATAAATGTTGAAAGTAATTTTGAGGTTTTTATAAGATTTGTGTTGGATTTGTTTGTTAATTTTTTTAAAAACTATAAACAAAAGAATTTCTTAAAAAGCGTCATGAAAGGAGTCTAGGTAATATTATACGTAGGAATTCTATCTCTAAAAAATTGGATGTGACTTTTTAAAATCACACAAAAAACAATTTTGAAAATCTCTTTTTCCTTAATTCTGTTTGGCGTAACTTTGCTTATCAAAGTGAAATGACATTCAAAGCCAGGTTGAATAAGAAGTGATAAATGTACTGACAGAACAGAGGAGAAAGAAGAACTATTGTAGCTTTGTGGCCCTCTGGTCTGAGTCTTTGGTTAATTAGTTGACCCTTGAGTTCCATTGCGATGAATGTGGCCCAAACTGTGGTGGACACACACATGTGATTTGAATCAAATTGATCAAAGAAAAAGGGGACACTAGGAAACTGTTTTTTCCACCACCATTAATATTTGACAAAGAAAACCTTGAAAGGCGACTTGAATCAAAGTTAATGCTATCAAAACTATGCTATCTTACCATTCATACAACAAAAAGTGGCCTTCTTTACTGCTAGGTAGGCGAATGTGCATTAGTCGTGTCCATGTTCTTTTGAGATCACTTCATGGAGACATATTAAAATTTTACAGATTTAATGATGTATATATTCTCACCATTATTTAAAATTTTAAATAGTAGCCACTTATTAGTTACACGTTAAATGTAACAATAAAATTTTGACCGTAAAATAGATTCTTTCATTCTTACTGTGCAATTGTGTTATTGAAATCCAGAAAATTAAGTGTAAAATCCTTCCTAAAATAAGATCCAAAACTGGTTAGGTTTAAATTGGATGTGATTTCTCATTTGAGAAAACTAAAAACTTGCTATTTTGAATTCTCTCATCCATCTTTGATCAATCTTTTTTAAAATCAACCGTAGATATGTAGGACCTTACACCTTTCACCCATATAATCTATAAATCCATAATTTTTAAAAAATATTTGAAGTGACAGGAATACAAAATGGAAGACCCCCCCCCCCACCCCCTTTTTTCAAATCTAAAATACATCTATTAGCTAAATCACCCTCTGTTGATGCTCTTCTGAACTAGAGATAATAATTATTTAATTAATTCATTTGGTGGAGGGTACTTTCAAATTATTTCCTTTTTTGTTTTCTTTTTACTTTATTCTTAAGTCAATTTTTTTATAATGTACTTTAAATTATTCATTCATTTGGTGAGGGGGTACTTTATAATGTAAATCAAGCATAATAATCTAAATTTTTTTTAAAAAGCCTTTATTGCAGTCAAAGTAGGGCATGTTAAAACAAAAAAAAACAAAAATCATTTATGAGAAAGCCCCGTGGCTTCCAACTCCAAAATTAATACCTTCACTTTTTTGTGCTCAAAAATTTCAAATTTGAAAAGTTCTTGTAAAGAAAAATGCTGCTTAACCCTTAGAACCAAATTTCTGGTGTAAGAATTGCATTACAAATTATCTTTTACCTATTTGATTATAATAAACCCTTAAATCAAATATTTAATATTGACCTAAATGAAATATATATGGAAAATAATACATTTTTTATTATTTTAACACCCACGTAATGTACCAGAAATGTTGAACCAAAAAGTCTTAACAGTCGTCTTAAATTTGGTGTTAGTGAAGTCAATACCACCACTTATGAACATAACAACTTTTTTTTTTTTTTTGATTTATGAACATAACAACTAGTATGGAGTATGTTGATCAAGAATAACGAAAATTGCAAGTGGACGTGAAAAGTCATTACCAGCATCAATATTATGTCTGAAAGATGTATTTCTTTTGGAAGAACTAAACTCTCTTCTATTGTGCATTGGCCCTCAAGTCTTCGTCAATTAATGTGATTAATTATCTTGTCGCCCAAAAAATGGGCAGCTCCGCAACCCCCCCCCCCCCAACAAGAAACAATGCTTAAACATCTACTAGAAATACTTCTAGAGGATTCAACTAACATTTTTTTTTATTATTTTAATCAACATGGGGCGCAACCTCTTTCAAATGAAGAGATGGGCCCATTGATTTAAAAAATAAAAAAAAAATATATAGTGATTCCTCTAAAGACTTCTAGTAGATGTTCAACACTCCTCCCCCACAATCAGCAAGTCATCCATTTTGTTCTTTTTTTAAAAAAAAAACATTATGATCTGGCGGTTACCCAAATAAAATGTATTGCACCAAAATAAAAAAAATAAAAAGTAATTGCACCCTTCGTACAATACCCTTAAATAGTGCACTGATTATAAATGACAAATAATTATACTTATCCTAATGGGATGTTATTTGGACACCCATTTTATAAACTTAATTACAATGAACCTATTAAGACGTTACCATGCGATTCCTAAACATTAATCTAACATCAGATTCGTAGGATATGTTTCCAAAGGTAGAAAAGGTTTTGATGTGGAGATAAATGTGAAAATAGTTTTTGAGTGTTTTATGACTATGGTTGTTGTTGGAATTGTTTGTTAATTTTTTTTTTTTTAATAAAAACAAAAGAATTCTTAAAAAAGCGTCATGAAACGTTAAGGCATAGGTTAGTATTATACGTAGGACTTCTATCTCTAAAAAATTATGTTAAACTTTTAAAATTATTCATAAAACAATTCGAAACTCTCTTTTTCCTTAATTCTGTTTGGCGTAACTTTGCTTATCAAAGTGAATGACATGGAAGAAGCCAAGTGAATAAGAAGTCAGAAATGTAATGACAGAACAGAGAGAAGAGGTACTATTGTAGCTTTTGGGCCCTTCTGGTCTAGTCATATTGGTTAATTAGTGACCCTTGAATTCCATTGGTCGAATGAATGTGGCAACTGTGTGGCTCCACACCATGTGATTGAATCAAATTGATCAAAAAGAAAAGGACACTAGGGAAACTGATTTTTCCAACACTTTAATATGTGACAAAGAAAACTTGAAAGGCGACTTGAATCAATTAATGCCATCAGAACTATTGATTATCTACCATTCATTACAACAAAGTGGCCTTCTTTACTAGCTGGTAGGCGAGATGTGCATTAGTCGATGTCCCCATGTTCTCTTGAGATCACTTCATGAGAAATAAAATTTTACAAAATTTAGTGATGTTATATGGTTTTCATATCATTATAAAATTTATATAATGTAGCAATATAGTACACGTTAAATGTAACAAAACAAAATTCATTGACCGTAACATAGGTTCTCTCCATTTTACTTGCATTCTGTATTGAAATCCAGAAAAATTTTAAAGGGTTAAAATACCTTCCTAAATAAGATCAAAAACTTGGTTAGGTTTTATTGGATGTGATTTCTCATTTAGAAACTAAAACTTGCTATTTTTATTCTACTCACGATCTTCGATGAATCTTTATTTTAAAATCAACCGTGATATGTAGACCTACACTGTTTACCCATGGTAAGTTCCTATAAATCCATGATTTTTAAAAATATGAATGAGCATAATACAAAATGACATTTTTCAAATCTAAAATATCATCTATTAGACTAGTTCACCCTCTTAGAGCTCTTCTAACTAGAAAGACAATAAATTATTAATTAATTCATTTGGTAGAGGGTACTTTTCAAATTATTTCTTTTTTTGTTTTTCTTTTACTTATTCTTTAGTCAATTTTTTTATAATGTACTTTCAAATTCAATTCATTCATTTGGTGAGGGGGTACATTTATAATGTAAAATCAAACATAATAATCTAAATTTTTTAAAAAGCCTTAATTTCAGTCAAAGTAGGGCATGTTAAAAAAAAAAAAAAAAATTCATTTCTGAGACAGCCCCGCTGCTATCCAACCAAAATTAATACCCTTCAACTTGTGTCTTCACAAATTCAGTTTGAAAGTTCTTGTAAAGGAAAATTGCTGCTCAACCCTTAGAACCAGATTTCTAGTGTAAGAAAAACATTTCAAATTATTCTTTTTCCTATTTGATTCATAATAAACCCTAAATATCAAATATTTTAATATTGACCTAATATGAAAATATATGAAAAATAAATATATTTCTATATATTTTAACACCACGTATGTACCAAAAAATTGTTGAACCAAAAAGTCTTTAATAGTCGTCTTATATTGTGTTAGCGAAGTCAATATCATCACTATGAACATTAACACCTTTTTTTTTTATTTACTATGAACATTAACTAGTATGGAGTACTGTTGATCATGAGAAGGGAAATTGTGCAAGTAGACGTGAAAAGTCGTTACCAGCATCAATAATGTGTTAAATGTATTCGTGGAAGAAGAACCCAAACTCTCTCGAATTGTGCAAACTTAGCCCTCAAAGTCTTTAGTCAGATTAATGTTTTAATTATCTTTTGCCAAAAATGATTAATTTTGCCGCCAACAATCCACCAAGTCGGATCCAACTTACATGATGCTACATAAAAAATTACTGCACATTATACTATAAAAAATAAAAAATAAAAGGTCCAAACCTATGTGTGAAAAAAGTCCTTAAGTGTAGAACTGTCAAAAAAGTAATTTGGGCCTTTTTTTTTACAACAATATGTGCTGATAGTTGTTTACTACAACACGTTAAGTTGATCGGAAGTCCCTTTTTTTTTTTTTGCTATAAATAACTAATTTATAACTGATTAATAATGGTTTAGAATTATGTGAACATGCTTTAATTTGGTACATATTGTTCTAATAGTTAACAATTATAATAAATAGGTTTATTTATTCATTTAAATAATTAATTAAACATGTTCGACTGAGGAGGACCTAATATATTTTTGTATTATTCCTGCTTAGTTGCTCAGGTTGCTTAACCAGAGATTTGGATTCCTTATCAATTCTACCGTCCAAGAAAAAATGTCATTCCATTTTTCTCTGATTCATTTAATTCAGTCAAACATGGCCGATGTGAATTCACTAAATGGCCACATCCGTCAACCGATAGATAGAATGAAAAAGACTTCCAGTCTTTCACTATCAAATTAGTAAGGGAAAAAAAAACAAAGAAATTTAATAAGACTTCCAGTCTTTCCACTATCAAATTAATAAGGAAAAAAAAAAACCAGGAATTAAGAAAACTTCTCGTCTTCCACTATCAAATTAATAAGGGAAAACAAAGAAATTTAGTAAGACTTCCAGTCTTCCACTATCAAATGATGTCTTTGACACGTCCATGAGCCCAATAGGCTATTTCCTGTCTAATCAATATGATATGACCATGAAACGGTGGAAAGTCGTTGGTGCACTTCTATCAAACTACATTTTTCTTGGATGACTTAGAAATTCACTTTAAACGACCATTGGATTGTCTTCCTTGAATAATTGAGGCCCCTAAAACTTAGAGCCATTTTATCTTCCCCATTGTATGGAGTTGTTACTATAAGCAAACCAGGGAAGTAGATAGAATCAAGAAAAAAAAAATGACTGTTTGAGATTTAACAAGATATCTGTAAGAAAACAATTAAACTAGGTTGGATCTCTTTTCCTATATATTTCTCCATATTAACTTTAAAATCAGCTCATATTAATATAAGACAAGTTGAAGTCACATAACCCATCAATCCTTGGAAGAAACTTATCTAGCCAACTAGAGTAAGATATAATGAGTTTATCCATTGGGTGTGCAATGCGTAGCCTCGTGTGAGAGGGCACTCGGGTTCTACCTTGGTCGGACAGTCCAAGCAAATGTCTGAGCTCCTCTCCGAATAGGGTGAATGAAGCCAAGTTCCCTTTCACGTGAGGCATCAATAACACTCTAAATCCCTAATGAGTAGTCCAAAAAATTCAAAGTAGAGAGAACTTGATGGGACTAACGAAGCAGTAATTACATCATCTAACCACCCATAATTGTAAAAAATAATTGCAAAAAAACATTTGTAAAACAAAAGCAAGAAAGGAGATTGCAGGGATGGGGATTCTTGAGAATTCTCTGCTCGAATTTCATGGAATTCGAGTAGGGAATGAGAGAGGGGGCCCAGGTTCAAGTGCTCTGGACAACCCAAAGTGCGGGGCACCTGAACCCCACAGACCTTCCCTCTCATTCTCTGCCTAAATTCTTTAGAATTCGGAGGGAAAATTTCAAGAAATCCTGATCCGATTGTAGGATATTTGCTCTTACCAAAAAATAACATTAAAGAACCAAACATTCAACTGAAAATAAATAAATAAAATAAAATTGCAAAAAAGCGAATATTTGTTCTTCACTAATATGCAAAAACCCTTCAATTAGCAATGAGTAGCAAGTGTTGTTGATAATTGTCCTCCTGCCTTATTATTTAGGTTAAAAATGACGTTGGCCAATTATACTGATGAACACATTTTTGCCGCTATAATATGCAAAAACTTGTCTATTGGCAACAGATAATAATTCTTGCCCCTAACGTTCCTCCTGCCTTATTATTTGTGTTGGGGAAGTACCAAACCTTAAAGCAAATTAGTGACGAATATTGCCTTCGTTGATATGTAGGACTATGTGGATGGTTTTGGGCCCAATGGATTTGAATAGGGGAAATGGATTGTGGTGGTGGGCTATTTCAAGGAAATAGAAAATAAGGGTAGGATATTTTGAGAAATCAGAAATCCTAGAAGCATAGAATATTTGGAAGAATCCTAAACCTTCTTAGGGTATGGTAATTTGAAGAACAAAATAATTCTTCTCTCCCGATTTTATTCAGATCCTTTAAATGACTTACAAAGAATAAATAAGATAAGAAGAAATACAAGTACTATCAGATCTCCTAATGGTGTCTTGAAAGATACTAATATACTAATATATCTTGAATTATTGAAATCGTAGTCTTAATATAGATATACGTACATTATGTATATTTGCGTGTATATGAGTGGATTTATATGTATGTATATATGTTTGTGTAATGAATGAACATAAATACTATAAGACAACCATATAAATTCAAGATTAAATTTCTAAGATTCAAATTAATTTAATTAATTACTCAAATAATAGATCTTTAACAATAATTGATTAACTAATAATTAGTAATTAGTATGAATTTACAAAATAATAATAATAAATCATCACGACATTTACTTTATATGTGGAATGAATAAATTAATTGAATAGCTCATGAACAACTTATGCTCAAGCCCTACAAACTATTACAAAGCCCACTCACCTAAGAATAGAAAGCCCATTAACTATCCTAACAAAAATACCCACTAAGCCCACTAAACCAAACCCTTATTATTATATCCCTTACAGTAGACTTCAGTCTGACATGCTTTTCAAGCACAAGCAGCAATTGGAAAAAAAAAAAAAAAAATTAGACTTCAAAGAGGTAAATCTCTATGTAGAGGTACACTGGTAATCATCTTCAATGACAGCGTCACACATCAATGTGTATAACAGGAATTGAGCAAAACTGCCATTGGAGATGCCTCGTGGACTCCAGCAAACTCTCTTCAGAATAAATTTGG